>JARVJN010002228.1:48131-61533 GCA_031763805.1 Argolebias nigripinnis
AAACACACAGAATGTTTTCATGTTGTCTGTTTCTTGATACTACTGTTTCATATTTTGTATCTGCTGTCGTGGGTCGCAAATCTCAGGATCGTATCGTTTAGGCCCGTGTGTACCATGTACATATGTTGTGAACGTATCGTTTCTAGTGTGCTCAATAATCGTTATAATAAACATTAACTTGACAAACACACAGAATGTTTTCATGTTGTCTGTTTCTTGATACTACTGTTTCATATTTTGTATCTGCTGTCGTGGGTCGCAAATCTCAGGATCGTATTGTTTAGGCCAGTGTGTGCCATGTACATATGTTTTGAACGTATCGTTTCTAGTGTGCTCAATAATCGTTATAATAAACATTAACTTGACAAACACACCGAATGTTTTCATGTTGTCTGTTTCTTGATACTACTGTTTCATATTTTGTATCTGCTGTCGTGGGTCACAAATCTCAGGATGGTATCGTTTAGGCTAGCTTGTGCCATGTACATATGTTGTGAATGTATCGTTTCCTGTGTGATTGATAATCGTTATAATAAACATTAACCTGACAAACACACCGAATGTTTTCATGTTGTCTGTTTCTTGATACTACTGTTTCAGATTTTGTATCTGCTGTCGTGGGTCACAAATCTCAGGATGGTATCGTTTAGGCCAGTGTGTGCCATGTACATATGTTGTAAATGTATCGTTTCCTGTGTGATTGATAATCGTTATAATAAATATTAACCTGACAAACACACCGAATGTTCTCATGTTGTCTTGTTTTTTTGTTATCTGAAAACACATCATGTTGTCGTTGTGTCAGTTGCTGTGTAAGAACAATCTAAATGCTCGTACTGTTACTCAGAATGAGAGAATTGAAGAAGAAGCGATCGAAATAGTCGACTGTGGTTCGGTGAGCACGCAAGCCGACGAGATCGTAAATTGTTCAGCCTTAGTTCGTAACGATTTAACGTTGGCCCCGATTACATTTAGACACGTTCCGTCGCAGTTGATGGGTAACGGTCAAACCGCGAAATTAAACGTAGGGGACGTATGCATTCGTTTTATCACCATCGCGAGTGCATCAGTATATTTTGATGGGATAGTGGACTTGTACAATAGCAACATCGCGCACAGTGGAGCTGTGACAGCGCGAAATCTTATAAGCACTTACGCGGGAGCAGACGAGCTACACCTAACGTGTATACCTATCCACATATTGGTTTCGGAGTGGAACAAATCCTTGTTTCGTTTTCGAGAACTGATACGGTGCGAAGACAGAGATGTTCTCAACAAGTCGTACCAGCAACGTAAAAGGATCGTATGTGAGAAAATTACCGAGCTTGCATACCAACACGTTCCGGTGATGAGCGAACACCTATGGTACGCGATTCACGCGATAATATCCAGGCCTGCCTTGCTCAAACAATCGTTACAACTCGTAGGCTCGATCGCGACCGCACAAGACACAATGTGTTTATCCGGAGAGGTGCAAGGTACGACCGTTCCTAGGTCAATTGAAACTCGCTCGATTTCAAAACTGTACCTTGTGGCCAGATCCGTCCCTGTGACATACACGATACTAGACGAGGCGTCAGGAGTGTCCCTCAATTTGATCTGGGCTACAGACGAGGAGGAATTGTATGATCATATGCGCACCGACGACACAGTACATTTCTTACACGTCGGAACGGAATATGGTGGCACCTTCAGATGCGCAACGCAAAGCAAATGGCTCTGTTACGATCATACAGTGTTTGAAAAAATGACCAGGTACGCAAATGACTTACGAAGAGCGCAAGGGATCTGTGATTTACCAGCATACGTGGATAACGCATTTCGATACCAGTAACGTTTCGTGTTTGTGTAATGTAATTTATTATACGAATGCACGCTTAACTTTCCAAAGCCTTGGTTAACTTTTTGTTTTACGTGTAGAACTAAATGTCAACATGTTGCCCGTAAAGACGATTCCCGATTCAGATTTAATCTTATGTTCCGTGTTTGGGCGTCCCATGTCCACACGTAACATTCATCCATTGTATCTGCCTCCTCTCGTACAGTGGCTAAACGAGACATACGCAAATGTGAGACGCGTTAGGGCCGGAGTGTCATGCGCGGTCAAAATCATATCTAACGTTATACTCGTGGCCACGCTGGCGCTTCACGTGTTTGTGATAACCGAGCTTGGAACGCTCGGTGCGCTATGGTCAGCCACTGTGATCGTGGGTGTCTTGTGCGGGCTATACGGAGCAATCTTAAGCTCGAATGAACGCGAGGATAGCGGTGATATTAACTTGTTAGCGCAACCAAGTATGCAACTGAGTGTAAGCTTTCGTTTGTACACTCTAGCCTACATGTGTCTCGTGTATGCAGTAACTTGGCTCTATGTACATCTATGCGGGGAAACTCAGCACAAAGCTAGACGGTCAAGGGTTTGCTCGACCGAACCTTACCCGTGGCACGTCGTGTCGTGGACGGTGTTTGCGATCGTATGGGTACCCGTGGTGGGGCTGATACGACTCTTTTACGCACACTAGAACCGGGGTTGCCTTTGTACATAAGCCTGGTCTCGTTGATGTGTATTTCGTACGAGCTGATCTATTGCCACTTTGCTTCTTACGCTTTCCATTGGAACACTGGCTACAAGACATTTTTTGCAATCGCAGCGTTTTTGTCACTCGGATCTTACGTTCGCATGGTTATCGGGACAGTAAACGACACGATACGCAACATACAATACTCTACGTTAGCGACGACTGGGAGTGGGGAAGCGCTAGCATTGTCAAGAGAAAACAGAACAGTGAAGAGCGACCCTGAGCGCACCGCCGCTTTGCTCTCGGACCACAACGTAATACAGTTTCTGGTTCGCAAAAACGTAAACGAGGCGCACTCCGTGTGGTGTTTGTTCTCGGTTGCGTTGTTAGCATACAACACTACTCACCTAGCGTTTGCGCCATGGGAACATATGATGCCTTTATTTTTTGGGACACCTTCGTTCGTTGTGTACTGGGGTGCGATCAGATGCGTGCAGATACTGTTATATTACTGATGGTGGTACAAACTCTACGGCCCGTATCGCTATCGCCACACTAAGGTTTTCGTTTTCAATGACCGAGACTCGCAGTCTGTCCCGTTCCTTGGAACGACTGTCATATTACAATGTAGTAACATGTTTTGTGTGCTTGCTGGTTCTTTTCAACTTGGTACTCTGGTGCGTAAGAGCGTATATGTACTTACATTGAAGCGATTTGCGCAACTTGCTAACGGATCATGGACTGGAAAAGCAACGGAGCGTGCGGTTGGAACGTACGTGAAAATCTGCCCACTAACCCTTGGTGGTTGACCTTGCACGATAACGAACAAAAGCCTTGCGATTCTGATGAGCAACTACACACGTGGCCGTACATCTCCGATAATGTATCTAACGAGTGGTGGCTGACCTTGCATGACAAGGAAAAAAAACTTTGCGATAGTAACAAACAACCACACACGCCGAGGTACGTGTCCGATAACGCTTCTAATGAATGTCACTTGTCCATCTCGGAGCACAAAATCGTGAACGTTACAAAAAACCTTCAAACACAGTCGGGTGTAAAAGTGGCCCAACAATCTGTACACGAAGCAACGGTATCCAATAAAAGTTCACAGATACGAGACGAAAAGATCTCATTGAACGTACTGACCAAGAAAAAACAAAAGATACGTATGATGCACGATGAGGATAAAAGTCAATTGAAAAAGGTCAAGCAGACACAGTTCAGTGACCCTACAGTGAAAACCAAAACTGTATAACATGTAAATGTTGTGTGCTTATTGTTTAATGAAAATCAAAATGTGATAAAATAAAGATTGTATAAACCAATAAAATGTATGCTGTTTATTTTGTACTTGGTAAGTCTCAGTAGTTTTACACAAACGGTACAAATGAATGAGAACCTCACACTTTGTTTTATTGGGACGGTGTAAACATACACAGACATGCATGACACATGTAAAATAAAGACACGACTCGAGTGTGGTTTCACAGTGTTTATTTAGAACCGCTCGTGTAACCTTCACACGATCGTATAACTTGTCCGCTGGCAAACCCTTACACTACTTCAAGTGCAGTGTAAAAAAGTAGAATTATGTTTCGTAGATACTGAAGTACGTCTTGGTTTTCGACCACCGAATTAAACTTGTTGACATTGTATGGGTTGTTCTGTGACAATAAGCCACTTCGTTAAACAATGAGCGCACAACATTTACACGTTATACAGTTTTGGTTTTCACTGTGGGGTCGCTGAACTGTGTCTGCTTGACCTTTTTCAATTGACTTTTATCCTCACCGTGCATCATATGTAAGAAAAAACAAAAGATATGTATGATGCACGATGAGGATAAAAGTCAATTGAAAAAGGTCAAGCAGACATAGTTCAGCGACCCCACAGTGAAAACCAAAACAACATAACGTGTAAACGTTGTGCGCTCATTGTTTAACGAAAACGAAATGTGATAAAATAAAGATTGCATAAACCAATAAAATGTATGTTGTGTTTTTTCTTTTACTGGGTAGGTCTCTATATTTTTACACAAACGGGACAAATTAATGAAAACCTTACACTTTGTTTTATTGGGACTGTGTAAACATACACAGACATGCAATGACACATATGTAAAATAAAGACACGACTTGAGTGTGGTTTCACAGTGTTTATTTAGTTTATCACAGTGCTCAATGACAACGTTGATACATAGACAAATATATATATACGGTAATCACAAAAGCCACCGATTCATGTTTAACTGAGCAATAAAACGCGCTCCCGTACACACAGAACTGCTCGTGTAACCTTCACACGATCGAATAACTTGTCCGCTGGCAAACCCTTGTACTCCTTCAAGTGCAGTGTAAGAAAGTAGAATTACGTTTCGTAGATACCGAAGTACCTCTTGGTTTTCGACCACCGAAGTAAACTCGCTGACATTGTATGGGTTGTTGATAACATTTGCCGCACTTTGTCTTGTATGAATCGGGATAGAGCGATACCCCGCTCCGTTTGCGACCAACGACATCATAGCGTACACACTTTCGGGTGCGTAAGGCGAAATCCACTTCTTTACATCTTCCCCGTCCTCTTCTAGTAAAACTCGGATGGCTTCGTCTACACAGTCGCTCCCGTTGACGCGTTTCGTTGCGAGTAAACCACCCCAGATATTACTGTTGACTCTTGTATTGTAACCTTTGTCGTTCATAACTCGGAGTTGCGCAGTCACGTCGTTCTTGTCGGGCAGCCGTACCGTGAATCGATCTCCTTGTTTCAGTGTCTCATGGCCCGTGTTGATGAGCTCTACTTCGTACGCGCTCGGTGCGTTGAGGAACGGCCTGTTAGATAACTCGCTGTTGGCTGCGCATACTCCGACGGTCTTCAAACTGCGAATGTACTCGGAAGACAAACCGTGTAACGTCGGCACGTACAAGCCTCCGTCTTTTGTGAAGTGGAACAGGCCGCCGGGTAAATAGCTATATTCGGACTTGTATTTATAATGCCCGTAAGGGACGTGCATGTCACCCGGACCATCGTCCGTCAGGCCCAGAACGTACGATCGAATCGGTGTACGCATGTTGGTAGACGACATGTTGGCCTTATGTTGAACAGTCACAGTCGATACAAGAGTCCTTGGGCTAGTACGATCGAGACTGTCTCTGGTCGCAACGTTAGGTTCGGTTGCGTAAGCAGGAGGATAGCTGCGGTAAATAGTTCGAGCGAACCGCTAAAGTCCGTACCATGACCAAGTATCCTAGCAGTTAAGGAATTGAGGCAGGCTTCGGATATGCGTCCGCACGTCTGTGAATACCACGGACACCATCGACCAAGCACGTACGTGCACACGTCGTCTCGAAGCTCAGGTTTTGGAGGATTCGCTCGTAATGCGGAATCTAGGAACATCTCGCGTGGAACGTACCGAGCGGAGCCACCAAACAACAGAAGTCCTTCGAGCGTCAACTCGTCCCACGCTGCGGACATAACACAGACTTTGCGTATCGATCGTACCTGCTGCATGTCTTTTTTTCCCCTATTGTTCCAGGTACCCTAACTCCACACGTTTTCTGTACGAGATGAGTTTTTCGTCGTATATCTGTACACGACCAGGCACGTTTGCAAAATTACTGTTGGTAAGATCCAGATTGTCTCTCATCGTTACTCTGGTCAAAGCAACGTACACGGATGGTTTTATGGGCGACAGATGAAAGTGTCTGGGTGGATGGTAAAGAACTGAACCTTGAACGGTTGAACCTTGACAATCGTACGTGTTCATGGCTAACATACAGGCCAACGGATGTGTAGACACGGTCCAATTATCACAGAACCATTGCGAAGGTCCGACTTTGTAAACCGTACCGCTTTGCGAGCCACGTACGAAGAACTCGTTGTAGTGTTTGGTCTTGCGTACAGATTCCACTGTTCCTTCGGTATCGTTTACAGCACGATTGAGAGTAGAGTCGCATAACCTAGGAACTTTGCGTGATGCTACGAAAGGCACGGAACCCAAATCGGAGACGGCTCGTATACCGTTCACATCCATGCCCCACACCAGTCGAACTTTACAACCAACCCAAAGTTTATCGATCGTCATGTAGTCTTGTGCCATGGGAAGTTTACCCTTTTGATACGGTGGCACGGCGAATAGTTTCGGGTGAGCTTGCGCAGCTCGCTTCAGCACGTCAAACCGGCCTTTGATGCCGTTGTGCGCGCTTCGGGTTTTCTCGACGCTCAGGAACTTTGCTTCGATTCTACCCTCGACTCCTCTCAGATATGCGTTGGTGTACTCCCTCTGTTGCTTGTCTTGGTGGAATATTCGCAGTTTGTCTGGCTCGTACGCGGGGTTCATCATGTCGCTCTCGGTGACTCGGACTTGCGAAGTGAATATAGATTTTGTTTCTTCTGTTACGGTGTTGTATTGTAGATATGTGACGGCTTCTGCGTATCCGGGGTCTCCGAACTGTCGTCTGTTGACTAACAAAGGCGTGGAAGAGTCGAGCAAACGTTCGAAACGCTCATCCTCCCACAAACGTGGTTGTGAACCGACGGGCTGTAGTTGAGACACGCTTCCCGCGAATATTATCAGAGGACCTTTGTCAGGTCCGTAAAACAAACGCATGCACGCCAGCACACGTTCTACGTGACTGAATGTCAACAGTCCGTACTCGTCCACGATCACAACGTTGACACCGAGAAATGGAGGGGTGTCACCGAGGGCCTCATGGTCATGATGCTTTCGAGAAAGTATTTTCAAAAATAGTTTACTGCACAAGGCGCACGCTTCTGGGTGTAGGGTCACGCACGAATGGCGTAAATGTAATGGATCACGTTGACATATGTCTTCACGTTCGCATAATGTTTTGTAACGCGCCAAAGGTAACGCGTACATGTCCTGATACGCAGATACGAAGGCCTCGAGTTTAAGAGTGTCGGTGAGGAGCTCTTTTTTAAAACCCATCGCTTTATGTGAGGTTAAGACGGTATCCGAAGAGCAAGACTCTCTTAACACAGATGCCGCTTTGTTCGTCGTAGCGCACGCAAGGACGCTCACTTCCATCTCTTTGAGTTTTTCCATAAGCCTGGCCAAGGTGAACGATTTACCACAACCGGCGTCTCCGCTCAACAGAGCTATTTTCATAGCGGAACCTCGTGTGACGTGTAATTCGATCATCCTTCGCACCCATTCGGTTTGACCGTACGTCGACATAGCCAACGTGGCTCTCGTGCTTCGTTCATCAACTGGATCCATAATTGTGCGGCTATGGAATGATGTAGCCTACGTCGCTCGATTACGGTTCTTGGAACATGATTCGTTTATGTAACCTATCGCTTTGCGTTTGTCTTTTATACGGTTGAGGATCGTCTCGTTTTGCGTAGGGCATTTTCGTCGCGAGCACACTTGCTTTTTCTCTAGTTTTAATAAAATCCTCGAGAGATGTTCCTAGTCTAAACGGATCTGTGTCATACACGTCCGTTGTCGAACTAGCGGATGCTTTGATGTGAGCCGGCATCTGAATGTTTTCTAGGACGGAACGCAATGCCTTGCTACGAATGGCAGAAACATTGCGATCAGGCTCGGGTCTGACGTGCTGAGTCAAACCTATGTCCACGGGGACGTAACAACCGATTTCGGCCCGATACACCTTGTACGCGCGATCCTTCACTTTTAAAAATTGCGGGTGCGCGTTCGCAACGGTTTCCCTGAACAACGAAACGTACGCACTGTACATGGCCTTGTTCGTGTTCAATGCGAGTGTCGTGATGCCTCCTTTACCCGTGCTCATCAGCAAGGACTGATGTGTGGCCATGACTTCTATCATAGGCGAATGCGCGCCGTACTCAAACAACAACCAAGCAAATTCGTCACTGTCGATTCGATGTCCGTGTATTCTAAGTGAACCGTTGCACGAATGCAGAAAGTATCGTTGGTACCACTCAGACCCTAGGCTGGCCAGAAAGATGTGAGTGTTTTCGAGGAGCACAGTAAAGCCAGTGGCGATCTTCACCCCAACCCTTACTTCGAACAGTTTGTGTAACACGCGAGATGGTGTCACGAATTCACCCGGTCTGAACATGTAGTCCTCTGGTAACGTGACCGCGAGATAGTATTTTCCGACCCACTCGATTCTCATGTCGCTGGTATCAGGAGAGAGCTCTGTGCGTTCAGTGGACTGCTTGACACACCGTTGAGTTTTTGAGACAGCTAACCTTAAGGCGTCTTGGTCTTGTCGCGCTTGAATCAGGTCGTTTCGAGTTTTAGCCAGTTCATCTTTATAGATGTTGAGTTCGCGCGTAACGCGTTCGTATTCCTGAGGGTTCACTTCAGCCGCATTGGTATTGTTTTCAGCGTGCCTTCCGTCTTCTCTTTTACAGTCGCACTGTACGCCACTTTGCATTTGCATGCGTTCGTTCTTTGCTTGTGTGACATTTTGCTCGTTAGTTAACCTCTGATTGAGCTCGTGGATTTCACGCCTGAGAGTTTTTATGATATTTTCGCTACACGTCTCGCTCGAAGCCGATGTAGCCGATCGTTCTTCAGATGATGGTTTTTGTGACAACCGTTTACTTCGTAGCAGACGCATCTTGCTGAAAGCGTATCTAGTAAAATG
The DNA here is from genome assembly GCA_031763805.1 of Argolebias nigripinnis. Classification (NCBI taxonomy): domain Eukaryota; kingdom Metazoa; phylum Chordata; class Actinopteri; order Cyprinodontiformes; family Rivulidae; genus Argolebias; species Argolebias nigripinnis. The sequence continues at coordinate 57,250 of JARVJN010002228.1, forward strand.
TATCACGCGAGTGACACACAACGGGTTAGAGTCTAGAGTATAGAAAAAGCAAAACAGATAACGGGGGTAAATAATGTGAGTCGTCAAATCGTGCCAGTGAAAACGAGCGTTGAGATACGTTAACACAAACTCGCGCGTCAACACTCCTCAAAACCGTAGTCTGGTCCATATGTGGGATTTTGCAAGGTCCACAATTGGTAAACGTATTTCATACTTTTCATACACGCCACTGTGCAGGTCTCGGTCCATGCACGCAGCTGTCTTTCAGTAACGTCTGTCAAGGTACCGAGTTTCATGGCGTGACTGTGTAACTCTGCGTCTGTCGGTACCCGATCTCGAGACCACGTTGAAATCAGCTCCACGCACCATTCGCTAAAGCCCCGGTCAGCGGCCGCTCTCATCAACTTACTCGAACCTAGGCCTGGAAACCTATACGTGTAATCTGTACCGGACAATATCATGAACATAAGATGAGCGCTAGCTAACGTAGAAGCTTCTCTCAATTCTGGTTTAATACGCATGTAGAAATAAGGTCCCGAAACGCAGACTCTCAGATATCTACCATATGTGTAGGATGGCATCGTATTTGTTCTGTACAGCTTACTGACGCGAGCGTAACGCGTAAAGCTGACACGGGGACACGATTGTTCCTCGTAATCTTCGGATTCCTTGAAAGATGAGTTAGAATAACGAGGGTGTTTGACATTATCTCGTGGATCGTCCGTACGTTCCAACGTGTCACTTTTACGTTTGACACTCGTTGAACGTACGTCCTTTGCGATTTTCTCGAATATGCGTCGGAACACTGACTCAGACGCAAGGACGCCTGGTGTGTGATCTGTCGAGACGTCGATGATAAACTCTGCAAGTTCTTTCGGGTCCTCATGCTCTGGTTGATTGAACACGCAGTCTAACAATGCTGCGTATAACGCGCCTCGTATTCCCGATCGATACAAAGCGTATGCCACATCTATTTCGGACGCTTCAGCTGAACTTTGTATTGTGTCTTCCCAGCGCTCGTGCAACACGTACGTGTCCTTCGCGAGAAACCTTTGCTCAGGTGCGATGTCACACAATGCGTGCCATCTATTTTCCCTCGACCCGAGATCGAGTTCGCCCGATGTGTCCATAGGTTGCTCAGCTTGATGCACGAGGTCTTGAAAGTGCGACAGAAACATACTTTTCCCGTGCGTGTAACTCATGTTAGCCAACCTGAGAATTACATCTGTACGCGCGACGGCGGTCATTATCGCAACCAAGTCTGAATCCAGCGTACAAATCATGGTAGGACCGCGTAGCGCGTTTGCCAGCTCAACCATGAGCGTGTCGGCCTCTGTGCTTACGCATCGTGCCGAAACGTCTGTGATAGTGGAATACTCGCAACTATCCGGGGCGGCGAACGTGAACGTAAAGACACCGTGTGTTCCTAGAGGTTTGCGATTACATACAACGTGATCAGAGAGTTGTAACGATACGTCCAAAGCCTTTGGTACGTTATCGTTGAGATCAGTTTGTTTGTCCAAGTGCATACAGTGCAACGTAACGCAATCCGCGTGTTTATCGCCGACGTGAGATTGATCAGAGCCGGTTATGAAATACACTCTATCTTTCAGACCTGCGTCGCATAGCATGCGAAGCGTAGCGTATTCTATCACAGCGGAATGGTTTTTGTAGAATGTGATCTGAGGAGGAATCGTTCGGTTGTTGCGGGTCTTGCTAACGGATGGTTTTTTCGCACCGTGACCGTCTTTGACCAGTATGAGATATTCCGAACTCTCGCATTCCACCGTATACAAATCAGCCAATCTTCGTGCCATGTTGTTCACGGACGCTTCAGAATCGTGCTCGACGTAGTCGCTTTCCTTTAATTTGTATATGATCACGAGATGATCCACGATTGTCCATCGCATAGTGTAGTTAGGTGTTTCTAGCAGTACGAAAGGACAAAATGTTGGATTTGCGAGCATCATATGCAAAGCTCTGTTTTGTAGTCCCATGGTTGCTTCTGCAATACACTAGATGTGGGTGTTCTAATGGATGCGTTGGGCCTGTGTACTATGTTTTTATACGTGATCCAACCCTGACGGGTTCGACTCAACTCGCTCGCTTGCCGCTTTCGTAGAACGCGAGACTTTGCGTGGGACAGCCTCTTGTGACAGTCCCGCATCAGTAACGACAGAGCTGTTGTATACAGCTCCGTGTTTACATTGATTAAATCGCATGTTTCTGTAACACAGATCAGTTTTGTCGAAGGAAGTACACGGCTTCGAGTTAGCGTGCAATCGCCGTTCCACTCTCATATTACTACACGTAGGTGCCAACGCGTTGAGCACCCGCGGACAGAAGCAACGCAGCCACGGAAATTTGGTTCGTAGGTTACGAGTTAAATTGGGTCGCGTACAATGTAATATAGTTACGTGATTTGTTCCGGGACGGATTACGACTAGATAGGCGCACGTGCGCTCTGCTACGCTCGGATACGTGAGCGAAAACATCAGCCAACTGAGCCACAGTTGAGTGTTGTAGCGAAACAGCGTGGCTCTGTTCAACAAATCGTTATGTCTGGTCTTGAGCTCTAATAACACGATAGACTTTGTGACGGGATCGTACGCTACCATGTCTATCTCTGTGTATGAGCTAGATTGTGCGACAAGCGACGTACAGCCCTCGTTGCATCTATTGTGATAGGTGTATTGACCCTTAGCGCTGAGCGCTGCGTCCGGTGTGGGTATACCGGCTACTTTCAGACCCGCACACAACGGGACCAAAAGTAAACCTTCCAACTGCGTTAGAACCAACCGAGACACAGGCCCTACGTTCAAGGTTGCGATTTTGCCATTGTACACATCTTTACATTCCATGTCTACGGCTATACCGATACAGGAGGAGATCCTAAGGGTATCCCACAGACGTTTACAAGCAGTCATACTCGGAGGCGTTTTACGTGTGAGCAATGTTGCGAACGTGGTTGCAAACAGTATCCTCTTGTGTTTTGGCACGTTAAGTTTCCTAAAAAACTCTGCAAGCCAATCTGCATCGTGCTGAGCTTGTCTGTGGCGATACTCTGTCATCTTCACGTATAAGTCCATGACTATCATGTTGTGACTGGACGTGCGGTTGCGAGCTCTTGTACACTTTAACGTGGACAAAGTTCTCGTCACACCTTGCACTACGTACCAACGTGTATCGAGTTGAGACTTAGCGTACAAGGCATCCTTAGATCGACGAAACGTGATAATGGGATCGGGAAGCTTCATGATATTAATGGCGCACGGTTCGAGCGATATAACAAAAACAACGTTTGTACGCGTAACGCATCAGCCCTCGCTCGTAAGTAAACTGTGTATGTGACCTTTATCACCACGTACAGTGATGAACAACAGAAAAAGAACAGGGCTGGCTTCCGTGATGTCCACGGGTAGGGAATTATTCGCTGGAAAAATTGGACCTGTGGCGGGTCTGAATACCGTTCGTTTCAAAGGGAAACTGGGTGCAGCCATAGCCGTGATCACGTCGTTGATGGTCGGTTTTCTCACCATACCCAATAACATATTGTACTTCATCGACGACACGCATAAAACCAGGCGATCTGTGAGTGCGACGCCAAGCCCTAACACGAAAGATGTGAGCGAAATCAAGTACGCGTACATTCACGCGGGTATAGCCATCGTGATTCTGGGGTGTCTCGCTATGGTGGTCAGTATTGTGCTCAGTTACTTTGCGTACAAAAGCAAACGTAAAACGGATTCGAACAACTCGAGCAACAATAGAACAGTGTCCACGTGTCTGCTCATGATGAACATTGAGCTTTTCATGGCAATAATAGCAGGATGCATGGAATTACTGTATCGACCCTTGACTACCGACATTAACCGTCTGCACACGTTGGAATGTGCAATAGCGGTATTCAATATCATCATCTATGTACTATATGTGATCAGCATGATACTAACAGCGACCATTCTGAAAGGACCAAACGAAATGTCTGCGAGACAGCCCATGCCAGACTACCAGGACGTTAGAACAAGTTATCAAGTCTTGTCTCATGATGAAACAAACAACAGTGTAAACTCTTACAACACGCCGGGGGGATACTACCTGTAGATACATTTGCAGTAACAATAGCACACCCTGTGTGTTCATGTACACCTTAGTCTATGTATAATGTTTATTGAGTACAGTTGATGATTATGTATATTAGAATGACAAACACAAAGACACTGTTGAAACGTGTGTTGTTTTATTACAATCAGTGCAAGTCACGACAACATAACGTTACAGTCA
>JARVJN010002228.1:61633-90637 GCA_031763805.1 Argolebias nigripinnis
TTGAAAAATAAACACATTCTAACTGTGAAAACGTCTCTTGTTTTTATTAAAGTCAGTGCAAGGCATTACAATGTAACGTTACAATAAACAGCGTGAAACTGTTGACATGTGTCTTACATATTAAACCCAGTGTAAGGTTTGACAAATATACGCTATAGTCAATGCAAAACATAAAGCTTTGGTAACATCTACGCACAGCATACATGTAAAACACAAAGACACTGTTGAAACGTGTGTTGTTTTATTACAATCAGTGCAAGTCACGACAACATAACGTTACAGTCAACATAGGTAGAAACATGTGAGTTTCCAGACGTGGTGATGGGTGAAACAGGTCTCGGCTCGTAATCGAAACGAACAAGTTTCAATTTGTACAAAACAGCTGCGAGATAGAAACATATCTAATGTGTCAATGTCCTCCTTTGTGTACAGTTGAACTGGTACATGTATTTGAAAAATAAACACATTCTAACTGTGAAAACGTCTCTTGTTTTTATTAAAGTCAGTGCAAGGCATTACAATGTAACTTTACAATAAACAGCGTGAAACTGTTGACATGTATCTTACATATTAAACCCAGTGTAAGGCTTGACAAATATACGCTATAGTCAATGCAAAACCTAAAGATTTGGTAACGTCTACATACAGCATACACATACAGAAAAGACCCCTGCATGTTAAATGCTGGATAATGTCTCACATAATGGGTCTGTTAAACATTAGTGTTCATGGAAATGAAATGGGCATTAGCAGTCATGAGTCAACCACTCGTAGTCCATCTGATAGCAGGGATAAATGTATGATGCGATACGTGCATTAGGCACCGTGGGGCAGCTCGAACAGAATGAATTACACATAGAGAAGACCACCGGGGATACGAGAGGTCATCTGCAAAAAAAGTATGAACCTACTAAAAAGAATGAGCAAGGTCAGCGTATACTAAAAAGACAAAGAAAGCTCTGCGCATACTAAAAAGACAGAGAAAGATCGGTTTGGTTTAGTCATAGCAACATAGCATCCGATAAAATGGACGTAGCTGACACCCATGGACAAATGTGCGAGCCTATATATTTCAAATGCCAAATCATCTTGAAACAACCCAATGAAACATTGACTGATGTTATAACCGAAACGTACGGATGTGGCACGTTCACAGAAGAGGACGTCTTGTACCACGCCAAGCATTACATGCAACCGAACGATGCGTTGAATATAATCGGTTATGCGACAAAAACACCCTACCGATATTGTGAACATTTGCTACTGTTCGAATCGCTAGACTCAAAAATACACGGATATGATGGAATCGAGTTTGATCTTGTAGCACATAGTCTAACCGAGTTAAATGAGAAAGGAGTCTTACATCCCGAGAAATCCTACTACCACAAATGTAATGTTGTCATCAAACACAAACACGAAACCGTAAAAGACGTTGTAACACAAATCGACAGCGAACACGATACCTGTGAACTGGAAGCTTGCACTACATCGTATCTGAACACGTTTGAAACCCTATCTGTGATAGGTTACGCGACAGGCACACCGTATGAGATGTGCACACATCTAGTTTTATTCGAGTCGGAAAGGGGACCAGTGTACGGTTACGACGGGTATGAATTGTTCTTAGTGGCAAGAATACTTGCGGACGTGCACAATAAAGGACTGCTGTATACGATCGACGATGGATATCATTACGGCTATGCATCACAACCTATGGTAGAATATACAAAACATGAGTGCTTTGTGACACGTTACTGTTTGTTTTACTGTATTCTGCTGTGTATAACATGTATGTTCTATCTGTCTTGCCAGAGTCCAGGAGATTGGGAGACCGTGGAAAACAAACAAGATGTACTCGCTAGAAGAACGCTCTTGATCGAAAAGAGTCAAATGTTACGCGAGGAGCTTCGTAAAAAATGTGAACGTACACGTGAACGTATTGATATACTAATTAAGAAGTCACAAGCGAAACGAGAAAGAATACGGCAGAAATGTAATGAAAACTTACAGAACGCAGATTGTTAAGAAACTAACATTTTAACAGATGCGAGTATTGAGTGTACGCTACAAATGAACTCGAATACACTAGTGAAAATGTCGTATAACGGGATAGTGCTCAAGAACAGACGTTTGAACCAACATGAAATAAAGTGTCTGCTGCGTGTTAACAAGCAGAGCGAGCACGCATACGACAACACTGTGATAATACCAAACGATAATGCTGTTCCTGTTACACGACATCTATACATCGAACCCAGGGCTCATTATCATCTCAACGCTGTACTCGCTATGTGGTCATGTTACGTGGACGATACGTGTGAAAGTTTGATAAAATATAAAAAGGTACACTGTATAGACTGAACTCTGGAAGATTGTATGAATATGTATCATGTTATCGATGTACATACAATAAAAAAAACTCGTACAAACAACAAATGGTTCTGGTTCTTCTTCTTCTAGGTCACTTAGTGTAACCGTTGTAAATTGAGACAATGTAAAGCGATTAGTGTTTTGTATCGTTTTAATACACGTGCATCACAGAAAAACAGTATATTGTACATTACAAGGTAGCATGTATGCAAACTAAGCAAACGTTGAAACTTTTAATTATATTGTAAGTAACGATACAAATTCAAAGAAATAGTAACAGCACACAGATCAAAACTAAGATTTTTAACTATGTTGGTATGTACAATCAATGAACTGACCAAGTACACAGTTTCTGCACATGTCAAAGTAGACACCGGACAACTAATGTTTTGTCCATAGACTGCTTCTGTAATCTCAAACAAGCTTTGTATATTGTGAAGCATGTTACGATTGCGAGACCTGCGAGTCGTAATATCCATAGTCATATTGATGGCTGGTTCAATGTTCCAGACGAGGGTCGGTTCAGGGTAGATTCCATACCCAGTACATGTTACATTGTTTCCGTCTCTTGTTAGGTACACATTGGACATGGGAGCTGCAGGGAAATAATATGTGCAAATCAACTTGAACTAAGAGTGTCTAAAATGCATTACAGAAGCAATTATCTTTACCTTCAACGTTAAGTTCAACAAAGGTCTCTTGATTCTTAGTGTATGCACTACTGTAAGCCTGGTACAAACCCTGATCTAATACGGTAACTCGTTTCAGTAACAGGCTTGCATTACCTCATGTCAACTCATTGTGAAACAGGCTCATTCTGTTTCTGAAATGCTTATTGATAAGTTCAAAACGGTCTTGGGTCCAGTAATACGAATGCACATGGTCATCGGTGTAAAACGTGTACTCAGTGTATAACCAAATCCGAACCACTCGTAAACGTTCTGGGTAGTATGCAGTCGCTGTTTACTGTACAGGATACATCTGAAAGAAACCCAAAACACAGGCCGTGTTTTCCCTTTTTGGTACAGTAACAGCCTTTAAGAGCACATAGTTCACTTTGTTATATTAGTTCTTTGGTGCAACGATCGAACGCGCTTTGTTGAGTGTAACCCATGCCACAAAATGTGGTTTATACGCAAAGGTCTGATGATATCCATTTCAGTGAAATAAGCGATCCCGAATACGAACCGTGCTTCTGAATGTATGCGTGGTTCTTGACTCTGAGTCTATGCCAAAACCCAACACGAGCAAAAAAATAAGATCATCCACATCTCGAGAAACCTATAGTACAAACGTAAGAATGGACGTTCGCGTATTGTATGTTGCGTGTCATAATGTAATATACGAGGAAGGTGACTCGAAACCGTGTACATTCATGACTCTGCCCGTGTGTGAACACAACGTGTGTGTGAAAGCTGCGATGCCTCGGTACGATATGAGGATGTGTACAACTTAAACAAACCAAGTTGGTTATGCCCTCAATGTAATGTGAGCCAGAGCTGGGTGTACAGATGCTACAAACGCTAACGTGAGCAATATGTAACATATCTGCAAAGACGCATTGTGTCTAGCACGGAAGGTCTATCATAAACGTTTATGTTCATACGATCTACTGAATGTGAATTTGTGTGGTATATGCATATTGGTCCACATTGTATAATATACAATAAACATGACATTGAAACAATTTCTGTGTCCAAGAGATTTATTCATGTACAAACCCATAGCATACAGTATGTGTGATAACATAGACATTTACCAATTAAACATCTATGTACGGTCTTTCTTCTAGTATACATAAACATTCAGCTGAAAAATAGACCAGAGACATCAGGTAACGCTTTACTGTGTAATGTTACTAACGAGCTCACATGTATAAATACAGATTAAGTCTGGGATTGTAATAAAACGTGGTAAACCTAGCCTCGAGAGCGGTTCTTGGAACAAAGATTATATCGATAAAATGTCGAAGGAGCACAACTACTGTTATATCAAACCCGTGTGCACATCTACAAAGGGCACGAATCTCGACTGCGATGTATTTCGTGAGTCTCGAGGACTGTCTCAGAATAAGTTCTATCAGTCGAACATTTACACATGCTTATACTGTGATATCTCACTTCCCAGCTATACGACTTGGAACTATGCGTCCGAATATCATGTCTACAAAGATAGCGTTCTAGGTCGCAATTGCGAATACATAAGAAGTATTTTTGCAGGTCGCGAACACGAGCTTCGTGTACTTCGAGGAGCCCTTAGGTTCAAAAGAGGTCTCTTTGCGTTTTACGAGGACGTTCTGGAAGGTTGCGATGGATACCTTGACATATGGGGCAAGCGTTTCTGTCTCGTATGCGCAACGCCGAAAAGTGAACAGCACTCTTCTATGTGTGACGTTGTTCAGACAAGGCTGTCTGTGTACTTGACCAATACACGGATGTATATACCGTGCGACCCACCCATGTTCGATAACAACGGACACTCGTGGTATGGTCTACCGGAAAATATTCCAACTCTGACTTTATTTGGTGGTCCTAACGGTAGCACATCTTTCCCAAGAGATTGTACGAGTTCTCTACAACTCGGTTCGGAAGCGAACATGACCTTCGTGAAAGGAACGATTGACACTTACAGATGTTCTGACTGCAATTTAAAGGTCAATAATTTCGTCAAAGGAGACACCTTGTTGGGCGAGCATATTTTTCACACGTACAATGTAGGAAGAACGTGTCCTGCGCTCGAACGTCACTTTCGAAATAACCTCAACGAGATACCATCAGTGTTGGGACTGGAACGATTCAGAAAAGGCTTTGTAGCGTTTCCAGTTGGTGTTATGTTGGGTGTTAAAGGGATTGTGAACGGAAAGTGTATAGTGTGTGGCGAATGTCTGTATTTCCTCACGGAATCACAGCGGTATCGGCCATGTCGCAATGTGCAATGCGCTGAGGTCCGTGCCTTACTTAAACGTACCTTGAAGTATACGTTGCTATCGTAAAAGGACCTCTCGAGCGCTAATCGTGCTTGCAAGGGAAGATGTGTGTGGCAGAGTCATGGATTTGTTCAGATGTAATTGTAATGTTTAAATAAAAACGTGCATATGGTCCATTAAGCTGTGTCGTGTTTATCTGTAATGCCCTGCATATATCATGCACTATACTTGTACAATCCGTATAAATGTGTACACTCTCAACAATCATGTGCTTATTATGTTAGTCCGTGCGGTACGTTTTTGTTTTGTGCTAGCGTAGTTTATTAACTAAACACATTCAGGATGTTGGCGGTAACATATACACAGGTATATATACGGGATCTCCACTTATACCGTATTCATCACGATGGACAACTTGGTATCATCAAGTCGTAAGAGACGGTATGCGGAAAATGCCATAGAAGAGTACTGGGATAAATATAAAAGAAACGACCGGCCTGTACGTCAAGTAGCACCCTTTAACAGACAACTCGGGGACCACGGAAACGAGAGAAGTGTGAATGTAGACCATACGCCTCCGTCTCCGCTCGCGGACAATCATCTACAGTCTCCATCGAGCACTTCGTTAGCCCCGAACGTAGAGTCTACCGAGGATCTTGGAGAGGACAGATCGTTTTCTCCATTACAATTCTTCGATGACGACCCGTTATTTTACGATGATGACGACGACAGTATTACGACGTCTCCTTGGAGCACACAGTTTCCCAGAGATGATAGAGAGCGCACTATGTCTCATTCACCCCCGTTAAATATTGACGAATCGTTATACCATGACGAGGACAATTCGAACTCTTCCTCGAGGTTCTCCTTGGTCATACCAACACTCTCGAGTACTTCGATCGCACAGAGCCCACATTCTCCTGCAGCTGTTAGAGATCGTACACCTTCTCCCGTACAACATAGTTCTTCTCCCGAAGTACAATATATAACGTCATGGCGTAATATGTATATGGTACCTGACGACGATATAGACATGTTGAATCGTGAACCGAGTCAAGCGGATGTACCTAGAGCGAGACATGATAGTGGAGAGCCAATCGTTTGGCTACATCGAAACGATGCAGTAAGACGAAGACGGTAAAGCCGAGACGTATCGATCAAGGATACCGTTCTCTTGTAACGGCTAGTCTCCGCCTAGCATAAAAATTGAATATAAAGTTCTGTATGTAGTTAGAACATAGCATATGTAACCATGAGCGCGTCAAAACAAATGTCATGTTGCGTTACTGGAAACGGAATTCGAACGAGCGTTCGAGGAGAAATTCAAGTGATACTGGGTCCTATGTTCTCTGGCAAAACCACAGAACTCATCAGAAGGTTGCGTATGTATCAAGTGTCACACCACGTTTGCGTTGTGCTGAAATACGCGAAAGATACACGTTACTCGAGTGCATGCGTCATTACGCACGACCATAACGTAATACAGGCCACATCGGTTTCACGATTGAACGAGGCCGAAGATGTGGTAAGAAACGCAACGATAGTCGGTGTAGATGAAGGTCAGTTCTTCACTGATGTAGTTGACCGCTGCGAAGTGTGGGCTAACTCGGGTAAGGTTGTTATAGTCGCAGCATTGGATGGTACGTTCGAAAGGAAACCCTTTGGACGCGTGCTCGATCTCATTCCTCTGGCTGAAAGTGTAGTGAAATTGACAGCCGTTTGCAAACTCTGTCACGCGAGCGCTCCGTATACGAGACGCATAGGAGAAGAAACACGGGTCGAGTTGATCGGAGGGTCTGAAGTATATCAAGCCATTTGCAGAGCGTGTACAAACAAGCGCGGGAACGATAGCCAAAGGACGCTTGCTACGTCTCACGTAGACCATGACTACAATCTAAACCGTGACTATTACATCTACCACAAATATGGATATGTGATATTGCCCGTGGTACTAGCTCGTTTGAAAGCACGGCGTGTTTTATGTCAAGACGACTTGGAGCGCATCACGTGTATGAATATGTACACCAACCAAATAACACGTACCTTGGATACGTTGGTTCACAAAGGGAAACATTTTAACGCAGTGTTCGCTACAATGTGGAAAGGAGAAGAGGATCTATACGGACAATATCCGATAGTAGCGTTCTACAGTGTTCAAAACAAACTTTCTAACATGAGAGATTTTGTAACAGAAGGAATTGAACGTATTCTGTATACGTTAAACCAAGCATCTTGGGACGCGTTGAAACATGTGACTGGCGTTCACGTTACAACTACCAAGGATTGGATACGTGGCCTGTATGCAAAAGTGCGTTATAATACAGTGGTGTGCGCTGAGTACTTTCACTCAGCACTACAGATTGTGGACGAAGATGACGAGGCAGAGATTTTCCGATGTTATATTAAATGTCTCCCTAGATGTTTCCAGAGATGATCTTATTGTATACATATGTCTGTTTTTTGACTGTACTCGAATGAACTGGTATGCTATGCGTGAATAAAGATGTACGTAAAACATAATCATGTAATTTGTCTTGTATCATTTGATATAATCATGTTTGTCATCGGAACACTTTCTATCACCGACCGACTGTCACGTCCGACCTTCTGCAGTCCTGACCAACTGACATTGCCGACATTCTGCAGTCCCGACCGACTATCGCTGCCGACCTTTTTCAGTCCCGACTAACTGTCATTGTAGACCTTCTACAGTCCCGACCGACCTACAAGTGCAGTTGTCTGTATATAAGCAGATACAAACCATACAAAGGACTAAAACGTCCCAGATAAAAACCCTACAATTTCCTGTGCGACTTGAACGTGCGATGGATAAAACTTCGACCGAAGACACATTGTCAATTCATCTCCGTGATTCGCAAGTCAATTGGTGGTCTTTGTTGTCCTATCACTGGGTTTCGTTCATGGCCAATATGGGCCATACATGGTGGGGTAGTGTACCACTCGATACGATCGATGGAATTACTGAGAAGGTACCGATTGGATCCATAATCGTACACGACCCATCACCTACAGACGGACCTGGAACTGTCTGTGCCTGTCGTGTGAAAAATGAAAGTGGGTTCCACAGATTCGTCGTCGTACAAGTTCAACGCTCAGATCGTGAGATGTACACGGCCGCACATCTAGACCATCAGTCTATAGTGGATGCGCTCAAGTACATAAAGTGTAGCGTCCCTAATGGGCACTTTCTGCAGAGGCTCTCGTATGAACAGATCCCTCGCGGCTGGTTTCCTGGCTCGTTCGACACGCTCGTCCAGAGTGTAAACGATCTCAAGCGGAAACTGTACAAAGACAATACGTTTTGGGGTGCGGTTAGCCACGAATCGTACAAGGTCCTAATGGAACACATGAAGAAACAACCTGAGGTATCGGGTCGCACCTACGGGATCATCGTACGATATACCTGGCATGCACCCGAAGGACATTTGTTTATTGTCTTAAGACATGAAAAGACTTGTGTGTGTGTCACGTTTGCACCACGTGGGTTTATTATACGATGGAGAAGATGTTACAAATGTTCCAAGAATGCAGACGCTGTCATGGATTTTATAACCCGCGACCTTGGCACCACTCTGTTACCAGTTGATGAAACAGTGCTTGAGCTTACCCGCTGGTAACCTACATGCGAGCGATTGTTCCGAAGAAGAAACGGACCTTAAAAACAAAGACTCGAGATGTAATTGTTAAGAATACTTGGGATACACAGAAATGTTCAATGTATCTGAGGTGTTGTGTACTTGTAAAAGAGATGACGGTGTTTTTGAGTAATGTGAGTGTATGTACTGAATGATAATAAAAACAAATCTGTACACGCTTGGCATATGTTTCTTATTTGAAATAGGAGTGTTACGTGACCGATAGGTTTGTAAACATCTATAAACGTGACAATGGTAGTGGTTGATAAGCTCGATCAACCGGCTCATTTGTCCAACTCTCTGCTACCTGACTATCATCAGTCAGTCTATAAACTGAATAGAGTTATATGTGTACTTTGTAAAGTGTAAACTTTCTAAGCAGGTACAGACCACACCAAGTATTATAAAAGAAACATCTCGTACTAAGTTTTCAAATCTCTTCTGCGACCTGAACGTACGATGAATAGCTATTTAGGCTGGAAACTCAACCGGTGGTCTCTGTTCCCCAATGAGTGGTCTTCGTTCATGAGGACAATGGGCCATCTTTGGTGGGGCAGTGCGCCGCTCTCTATGATCGAAGACATCATTACGTATTTCCCGAATGGATCCATTATCATTCACGACCCGTCGCCCGACGACGGCGATGGTACAATATGCGCCGGACGTGTAAAATATAAAGATGGGCGTTACGGGACATTCACCATCCGAATAGAGCAACGCTCATGTCATGAGATATATGAGCTCGACTACAACAATTACAGAGAAAGAGACTATCCTACTCTAGCGGACGCAATCGACCAATTAAGTGTGGACATCCGGAACTCTTGTTTGCTCCCGAGCAGTATATCCGAACCAACCCCTAACTGCTGGATGCGTGGTTCGTTCGACACGATCGTGCAAGGTGTGACAGAGTTGAAGTCGAGACTGTATGGCGAAGACAAGTTCTGGGGAGCGGTCAAAGAAGAGTCGCTCCACATCCTAAAAGAACACATTCGGAATCAACCGCGGGACCGCAACTACGGGATTGCCTTACGGTACGCCCAGGGTACAAGACGTGGACATTTGTTTACCGTCTTAAACTCAAAGAAGCCCGTGCATGTGTATTTCGGACCACGTTTTGTCGTATACAGGAGGAATAAGAATTCCAAAAACCTCGAGAACGCAGACGCCGTCATGGAATACATAACACAAGACCTCAGCATTGCTCTGTTACCGGTTGACGTAACGGTGATCGAGCGCATCGTGCGCATCGAGTCCCAGCTTGAGCGTACCGACTCCCAATCATCCGACACAGAGTCCGAGATGGAGTCCGCGACGGAGGACGAGTGGGACTAGGAAACGGACACTAAGAAACACCCCCCAAGAAACAGAGACTCTAGAAGCGATCTGTGTTTGAGTAAATTGTTTGTGTTGAATGCGAGTGTACAACATGATAATAAAAAGCAAACGTATGTGTATAAACTTGGAGTGCGTGTTTTTATTTGAACGAGAACGTAACATGAACGAGATACTTTGAATTGAATAAAAAAGGGGGTCTATGTTAGATGTATATAAACATCCACGTGCACTGACAGTAAGCATTAGTCTGACAGGGTTCGTGGTTAGTTAACAAAGGTCCAAGACAGAGTTTACAAGACTGTATCGTGTCACCTTATTACAGAAAGACCAGTGTCCTGAATGTAATCAAGGCTGTAGATAAGATATCTTATTACAATGATGAAAACGGGTGTCTAAGAAACCACTCTCACGTTTCTACAGCTTCGACCGGACAGCATTAAGCATTATAAACTAAACATCTCATACAACGATTTCAGATCTCATCTGAGACCCGAACGAACAATGAATACCTCCTACTACCCGTACTACCGGCCACTCAACCACTTGTCTCTGTTGCCCGAACAGTGGTCTTTGTTCATGATGAAAATGGGCCATCTGTGGTGGGGCAGTGCACCGCGCTATTTGATCCACGACATCATTGCACATTTTCCGAACGGATCAATTATCATTCACGACCCTTCGCCCCATGACAGGTTCGGTACAATTTGCGCTGGACGTATAAAAGTGCATGAGAGAAGGTACGATAGATTCACCATCCGGGTAGACCAATACTCAGGTCGTGAGATGTACGTGCTTGGAGGACAAGAATATCTCAATCTAGTGGATGCTATCGAGGGTTTGAGGAGGACTTTCTGGAACGCTTGTTTTCTCCCGAGTAGTATATCCGAACCGACCCCTAACTGTTGGTTGCGTGGTTCGTTTGATACGATCGTGCACGGTGTGCAAGAGTTGAAATCTAGATTGTACGGAGAAAACAAGTTCTGGGGAGCTCTCAGTTATGACTCTGACTCTTTCAGAATACTAAGAGAACACATTAGGAATCAACCGCAGAATCTCAACTACGGGATCGTTTTACGGTACGATAAGTTTGTACTCGAAGGACAATTGTTTGTCGTCTTAAACTTAAAGAAGTATGTGGGTGTGTATTTAGCGCCAAGTTGTTTTGTTGTAGGAAGGGGGAATACTTCCAGACATCTTGAGAACGCTGACGCCGTCATGGAATACATAACTCACGACCTTGACATCACTCTATTACCGATTGACGATTCGGTGCTTGAGCACATCCGTTCACAACCATCCAGCTCCAGCGCAGAAAATATCTGGGAATATGAAACGGCCCCGAAGAAACAGAGATTAACAAACTCAGAAACACAGTGATCTGTGTTTTATATGAGTAATAATGGACGAATGTGAGCGTACAACATGATAATAAAAAGCAAACGTATGTGTATACACTTGGAACGCATGTTCTTATTTGAATGAGAACGTTACATGATCGAGACCGTTCTAATTGAATCGAAAGTTGGGAAAATGTGAAATATTGGATAGAATATAACCCTGATGATAGAACCATTTCATATTGGTATTTGTTGTTATGACTTTACACTTCTGACCTTCTTACATTTTCACTCCGGACCTTCGTGATACACACGTCCCGACCGTGGTGTGACTTAGGCTGCCGACCTTCGTGATACACGTCCCGACAGTTGCGCAACTTTAGATATCCGACCTTCGTAATATACAACCCTCTTCCCGACCGACTATCAGTCCGACCTACTACAGCTCCGACCAACCTACATGTGTAGTCGCCTGTATATAAGCAGATGCGAACAAATGATGGACTAAAGAAGCAGAATTTCAAACAAAGACGACTCCCGAGAACCTCTCTGGGACCAGAACGCACAATGGATAAAATCTCAACCAAAGATGGCGAAGATGAGATTAGCGAGGCCGAAATGGCTCTTAGACATTGCCCAAAAGACTGGTCCGACATTTCTATCCCATACGAGTGGCCAAAATTATCAGAAGACTGGTCCAGGTTCTTGGTGTATATGGCTCGAAGATGGTGGGGCGACATTCCGAAGGATCGTGTATCTTCTGTGCTTTCCACCAGTCCATTAGGATCGATGATTCTTTGCGGACCGTCGGATGATGATCCGAAGGGTACTTTGTGCGTAACGTACATGAACGTTAAACGCAGTTTAACAAAACATGTTATTCTTATGAATCATGAGAATCTTTACGTTTACGATACAGAAGTGCAAGAGTATGCTGATTGTTACAGTACGAACCAACTGATATGCAAAGTGCTCTCTCTCGTGTGTGATTTAAAAGGAACTTTACTTTCTCTACCGCACGCAAGCGTGAACGAGTGTCTCACAGACATAATGGTGCGTGAATTAGATGAGCTGGAGAGGCTTCTCATAGAAAAGCATCTACTGTGGGGTTGCGTGGATGTGAAAGGATTCAGCGGATTCAAGAAAAAGAGACGCGGAATCCTGAGAGAACATTTTCAAAAACAAGTCAAGTTACCAAGAAAGCGTAATTATGGTATCATCGCGCGGATGGAATACAACCCTGTCTACGGATACGTTTTCGATGTGTACACGCATCCGCGTGTACTGACAGTAAACATGAGCCCTACAGGGTTCGTGGTTAGCCAAGGGCGTTGCTACAGGGACCGAGATCGTGTTTACAAGACCGCACTTGAGCTCATGACAGAGATCCATGACACCTATCGTATCACCTTATTACCAAAAGACCAAAGTGTTGCGGATGCGATCGAGGCTATGGATCCCTTTACCTATGATAGCGACAGTGATTTTTCATAAGAAGAAACGTACCCTGGAAAGAGACTGATCAGAAGAAGAAACGGACCCTGGAAAGAGACTCCGGATGTAATTGTTAAGAAATTTTGGGATATATCAAACTTTCATAGACTCGTGCAAACTCTAGAGTGTACATGTTAAACGTTTATTCATGTGTATGAAACATTGTTTCTATGTGATAATAAAAATGCATGTGTATACACTTGGATTGTGGCTTTTTATTTGAAAGAGAACTGTAACATGGCCAACTAAGATACTTGCCTGTGCACGACATCTTTGATTACGATGATGTTATGGGCCAGTAAAAATGTGAAAGAAAAAAAATGAACCACACGGTATATGTTTGTAAACTGTTGTTTAGGCTGTGAACGAATAAAAACAATGAAATACACGGTATATGTTTGTAAACTATAGCTTGGGCTGTGAAATAATAAAAATGAGAAACACACAGTATATGGTTTGTAAAATGTTTATTGGACTATGAAAGAATAAAACGAAAAACATGGTAAATATAAGAAGAAAGTTCATTCGGACGGAGGCCGCCGCGCCTGCGCCAAAAAACACACCTCACCCACACAAAACGCCTCGCGGTCGCGAACGGGAGGCTCGGGGGGCTGGTTGATCACGACCGCGAGCCCCTTGGAGGTCGTGTGAGGCGAACACGAGGGATGAGACGACCTATGGTCACGAACGTGAAGCACGTGGAGGTTGTACGCGAGGGATATGACGAGCGTCGGCCACGATTGCGAGAATGTTACATTGGGAGCAAAACGCACGTGGCCAAGAACTCAGGCGAAGCAAAGTGTCAGGACTGCGATGCCCTAGGATGAAAACCTGAAACGTTTCGATCTTGTACCGACTGCCGTTACATAGCGAACACAACAGATCGGGTGCTTTACAACAAAGCCAAAGTGAACGGAGATTGAGCGCGTATACCGCCCACACACTCTCAAAGAGAACAAATCAGGGTCTGTGCCGAGTATAAATGAGGTTGCGATGCAAACGTAGCGATAGACTATCGCCAAGCGCGAGCTTACGCTCGGACAATTGCACTCGAGTCAGCGGAGAGCGTTGCGTACGATGGGCGAGCACAGCGACGAGGACAAGTTGTTTTCGTCTTTATGCTACGAGGCACCTGTACCTCGCCGCACGTATCGGCATCGTACGCGTATTCTTTCACGAGCCATGGCAGGAGAAGCCTCCGGGAGCGCAACTGAGGGTCCGTACTTGAGTGGAAAAGACCAGCACGCGTATCGCAAGGAGGATTCGCGAGGAATCGAGGGATCGCTCGCATCGCAGTCGGGCGAGACCACGAAAGCTAAAGTCGGAGAGGCAAAAGAGGACTGTGTCGAGACGCGAAAACTTAACGCTGCCGAGGATGTGCACGGAGCACACGTGCAAACCAATGTTGTAAAAAAAGTACAAAGAGGCCTCGTGTATTTGTTCCGCGAGACATGGCGGTGTTACTACAAGTCGCTCGAGTTAGACGAAGCGAGCTACCTTGAACGTTACAAAGAGCTCCTTAGCAAAGTGGTCACGCCGCAGCTGATTCCCGCTATACAGTGTATTTTGGAAGCCGAGGGGATACGAGAGAACAATTCTACAGTGAGCGTTATCGTTGACACGCTGTTGAGCGTGACCGAGTCCTACGACACGTTCTTGACATTAGAGAAGCAGTCGCCCGAAACATCGGAGGAACATCTCGCGAAAGCTTTCTGTCTCTTCAGCGGTGTGCGAACCGATCTGGTGAACGTGGTACAAATGTGCTTCGTGTTTTTGTTCAGATCGGCGTGGTACGACCACATGAGAGAGCATTGTTGGGGATGCAGAGACCAGCTGGGGAATCAAGAGGGACACACTTGTCTTTTTTGCTTGGACACAGAGTTGAGAGAAAAATATTACCTTGATCACTTCCACGCTATCGCACGCTTTTTGGTCACTCCGCGACTGATACCTGCTATACAGTGGTTCGCGCAAGCCGAGGGGATGCGAGCGGACGAGCCGACCGTGCGTGCTATCGTAGACACGTTACTGACCGTGATGTCGTCGTACAAGACGTTCGAGGTGGTCGATGCGAGATTGTCCGAGAATTTGTGTGAGGGAGACGATAAAAATCTCTTCACACGTTTACGGCATCGTTTCATCAATTACCTGACTGAAGAAGCAAACGCAGGGGATGAAGAAGATACTCAGGGTTCCTAGGAAATGGAGCGGGCTCACGTGTTGCACAAAGTCGTGGGATGAGACCTCACATTCTACGTTGTCAGTGTGATGTCTAACGCTAAAGTTACCTGGGTCTATAGAGGAGGAAACTGGTATGTGTGAGGGCAATGATGACTGTTTGGTACGAAAAATAAAGTTCAAGTCACTGCATTTGCATGTACAATCTGAGATTTTGTAGTAATCTGGCCAATAATAAACAAGCTCACAAACCCTTGTGTTTTTGAACGTTTTTATTGATTCTTACAGTTACACGACTCTGTACACGCTACAGTCGTTTCACACACAAGCATATACACACACAGAACATACAAAAACACAGTGATCGGGACAGAGTATTTCTTTTTACAGCATTTATTGCTAAGTTTATTGAGAAATATATATATAGTCTCCATCACATATTTTACAGCCCTGTACACACGCATACATACATTTGCCACTGAGGGGAGATTGCATGTGTCTAGCATTTTCTGACATGCCATTATTTTAGTCCTTGAACATACACATTCAATGATTCGAATGTTGCGTGGTTTAACGTGTTTTGTTATAAAGAATTTTGTACATAATCGTGCTCTTGACGCCAACAAAAACGTACATACACATATTCGTGTCTAGTATGGTTTATTGTGTCTTACTGTAAACACACACATTTTCCATAGCTGCGCTACAGAGTTGCAAACCGTGACATAGAACGTTAACAAACAAGGCTTTTTTTTTGGTCCATCCATCATGAAGGTAGTGAACAACTTGACTGTGTTTTGTTCGTAGGTTACTTCGAGTTAGATTGAGGGGTGTATCTATCGAGTATCTTCGTCGAGATGTAGACGAGAGCGCGCGGACGTTGTTTTGTTTAGTGATCATATACATTAAAACGAGAACCAGAATCAACACCAAAATGAATACTCCCAGAGTCACATTGGGTCCAGCCTCCTCATTCCCGTGTTCGTTCTGTTGTCCCAGGGTTATAGTTTGTCCTGTTTGTTCAGCCTTGCGTTTGGGCTTCACCAGCAGCTGCATAGCTGAGATGTGGAGAAGATTACGGTCATTTCTCTTTTCGTCCTCTAATTATAGAAAGTGTCACAATGCACAAAACACATGAAAGACTAGATCGTCTTTAGTTTTAAATGATGTATACATGTAACACAGTAACCCATAAACACGTCATCCGTTTTCATTAGTATCGATACGGTACTATGAAATGAGCAAGTTTGCTATGTCGCTCTTCAATCCTTGGTTAACAATGATAACTATTGTGTCCGTAGGTGGATTTATCTTAAGACAGTAGCCACGCGATGACAGTCTTTGTATTGTATTGGTTGTTGTGTCACTCAGATTACATGTTGCTAACCAGAACCTGTCCCTCACCCATCTGTTTTGCTCACATCCTCCCACGTAGCACGGTTAATATAAAAACAGTAGCACAACCTCTCGATTCACAAGTCTCATTAGACGTGACAGAGCTTCGCAATGAGTATCGTAGCGAACACGAACATCAACGATGAACCTTTGTTACATCCTACACACGGTCGCTTCGTCCTTTTTCCTATTCAGTATCATGACATTTGGACAATGTATAAAAAGGCACAGGCCAGTTCTTGGACAGTGGAGGAGGTGAGTCGTTGAATTTAAAGTGAGACTTTATTACATCGATGCTATGTACGTTGACATCTATCGTGTTGGCAGGTTGATCTATCCGAGGACTTAAATCATTGGAACGCTCTCAAGGATGAAGAACGACATTTCATCAAACATGTTCTAGCATTTTTTGCTGCGAGCGATGGGATCGTTAATGAAAATTTGGTATGCAACTACGAATAATAGTAGGTGAGCATAGATAGTGTCTGTGTCTTGATTACATGGAGTTGGTTCTTTTTATTATATCCTGCAGGCGAACCGTTTCATGAACGATGTCCAGATCGCAGAAGCCAGATGTTTCTATGGATTTCAAATTGCGATGGAAAACGTACACTCGGAGATGTACAGTCTGTTGATACAAACCTACGTGAAGGACATCGTCGAACGGTTCGTATTGTTCGCGTATTGTGATCTTGGTGTACGTACACCAGGGATTTTCTTTTTGTATTCGAAAGCAACATGTTCATGTTTTACGTTTACACGATTTCACAGTACACAGCTCTTGAACGCGATCGAGACGATGGATTGTGTTACGAAAAAAGCAGCGTGGGCGCTGCGATGGATACACGACACAGAAGCCACTTACGGTATGCATTACAGTAACTTGTTCGCTACGGTGTTCTGTATGTTCTTGTTAGATAACACATTCCTATTTGTTGTTGTACAGGTGAACGAGTCGTTGCGTTCGCTGCCGTGGAGGGAATCTTCTTCTCGGGCTCGTTTGCTGCTATTTTCTGGCTGAAGAAGAGAGGTCTTATGCCAGGGCTGTCGTTCAGTAACGAACTGATCAGCAGAGACGAGGTGTGTTATCTGCTTGTACTTTTTTATGTGCATTTATTCGTAAGCCGTATACACATACACTGTCACGTTTCTCACAGGGCTTACACTGTGATTTCGCTTGTCTGATGTTCAAACACATAAGGAACAAACCCAAGCAGGAGACGGTACACGGAATCGTTCGTGACGCAGTGCGAATCGAACAGGTGAGTTTTCGAGGACGTGCCATACGAGAGACGATTGCTCATATTCAACTTTCTAACATTTAATGTATGTTTTTGCCAGGAGTTTTTGACGGATGCGCTACCCGTGAAATTGATCGGTATGAACTGTGAGATGATGGCACGATACATAGAATACGTGGCGGACAGACTGCTCGCAGAGCTTGGATTTGCAAAGGTATGCAATTGCGCACATGGACAATTGTTGACATTGCTCGCTTTGATCCATTTGCTTCTACACAGGTGTACGGGTCGCAAAACCCCTTCGATTTCATGGAATCTATATCCTTGGAGGGCAAGACAAACTTCTTCGAGAAACGAGTGGGAGAGTACCAAAAACTAGGGTTGTTAACGAAGAACGGGGGACACTTGTTTGTACTCGATGCTGACTTTTGATCGTGAGCTGTGCTTGCTGTGTTTTCTTTTATCTGTGTAATTAGAACAAAACACATTCAATGTATTTTACATGATGTTGGTGTTTTTTTTTAATGACTGTGGAATAGAACGAAAACGTTCAATGTAAAACGTTCAATGTATTTTACATGGTGTTGAGTTGTTAATGACTGTGGAATAAACCGAATAACTTTTAATGTATTAGTTGTGGTTTTATTTTCATACAAACTGATGCTTTATATGTAAAGAACACTATTCTTGTTCTAATACACTGGAAGAGTCACAAGCACTGCGTTGTACTATTAAACTGCGATCATATAGCCCTTGACCATATACACATCGGAAACGTGTCTCGTACGCGAGTCTTAAAATGTCATACGTAAGAGACGTAGACTTTGCATCGATTTACCAGCTGGTCGCGGACACCAGTAGGACTGTTCGCTCATGTAACACGGCTGACAAGAACGAGCCAGTTGTTCACGAGCTTCCAAGTCAGGGGTGGTATTTGATCGATTCGTATTGCATGGTTCTCATTACGCGGCCCACGGTCCTAACTATCGTGGAGTCAAACAGACGCTGTTCGCGAAATTACGTGTCATGCGGACCTATGTTGGAGATAAGCGTACGTGAGGGATCCGTACAAAGCGTCGGTTTGATATGGGACCGAAAGCATAAAGACACACTAGCGGAAAGCATGAGCAATAAACGGGTCAAGATACTAAATATCACAGAAGGACTCGAAACTGTCGTGTCTAAATACGAAACCTTCCATTCGTTTGTGAAATTTGACTTACACCCAGGGTATCGCTCGTACACAGTGGGATTTGTACGCAGCGTGTGAGTATCAAGTGAGGGTGTGGGTACGATCACGTTATAACGAACATCTATATGTAAACGATATTGCGTTATTAAAGACATTGTAATATAAAACCATTGAGAAGCGTTTCGATTTAACAGTGTTCCTACTGTGCGAGGTTATCGCAAAATTATTATATATTGAACATACGCTCACTTTCCGTGACAAAAATGAATGAACAGAATTCTACAAGTGGTCTCGATGCGAATGCGTTCACGAACTTATCTCTGCTATGTAAAACGTTGCCATTGTTCATGGAAGATTTGGAGAAATGCTGGTGGGGTCCAGTACAACCCAAGCTGTTAGATGAGTACATAGCAAACCATTGCACTAGAGGCGATGTGATCGTTACGCAGGGTACGTTAGACAATGTTGATAACATATGCACGATTCGCGTAATGGACGAACACAATAGATGCGATGTGTTCGACGTGATGCTCGGAAATTGTGCGTACACGTGCTACAAGCTTGGAAAGACTCGCACGTTTACATCTTTACACTCGTTGCTCGAAACAGTGATGGCGTGTTATACCTTCCAGTTTCATCGACTTGTACCATGCAACCGTAGTATCTTAGACCTGACAACCTTTCCAATTAGCGAGATTGCGCATCAAACTAACGAACGTCCAGTCTCTAAAACACTGTGGAGTAAACCGCTCAGTTCACGTCAAACGTCACGGACCGTCACCATGAACCAGGTGATGATTACTCTCAATCGACCAAGCAACTCCGGGAAGATGGTGGCCGTTTTAATATGCGATTCCGAAGAGGTTCATAGCGGTTACATGTTTAGCGTTGTGACCCTTCAGGGGAAGATGCTCGCAGTAACATTCACTAAGAGATATTTCGAAGCGTTGCCATACAAGAACAACAAAATATTCGAGAACGACGACCATTGTGATTTATACAGTACAAGACTCGGGCTTCTCCTACATTGGATCGAAGAAAAATACAACCTGGTCTATCGCTACGAACTTTGATATGCGATTCCGAAGAAGGTTGTAGCGGTTACATGTTTAGCGTTGTGACCCTTCAGGGGAAGATGTTCGCAGTAACATTCACTAGGAACTATTTCGAAGCGTTTCCATACAAGAACAATGAAATGTTCGAGAACGAGGGCGATTGTGATTCATACAGTACAAGATTTGGGATTCCCCTACATACGATCGAAGGAAGAAAAAACAACAACCTGGTCTATCGCTATGAACTTAAGCTCACTTGACGGCCAGACTTGCACATGGTGAATGACGGGTGGAAATGACGTGGTATCGTGTCGTTGTAACAATGTGTAGCGTAACTTTTGTTACTGTTTGATTAATTTACATGTAACTGCCTTGTCTATGTTATATGTGTACAGTTGAATAAAAATACATGAAAATAACACAGAGTTTGTCTTGTTTTATGTTGTATTGAGATCAAGCGTTTAGCATCGCAAAAGAAACGTTCTTCTTTTTAGGACGTTGCATGCTGAGGTATCCCAGAATAAAGCTAATGCTAGAGTGTTAGGTGTCAGGTCAACACAACCCCTATCACCGTTAGCATTAACTTCAACCCAGGTACGATATAGTCTGGATAGCCACCAAAAACAGATACATTTCAATGGTTTCAGTTACATCCATACATTTGAACAACACATAGCCATCTCTGCTCTTTCTTTCTAAGACGTGGCACGCTGATGTGTCCCAGGGTAAAGGCGACACTAGCGTGATATGTGTCAGGTAAAACACAACACCTACCACCGTTAGTGGCTCATCTCAACCCGAGTCTGGCCTAAATACTACGTAACCACCAACAGAGATGAACTAATGGTACAGGTAAAGAGACCGTACACACAGCAAAGAGACAGTACACAAGTTATTTTTGTTCAGAGTTTATTTGTACATACACATCAATGTAGTTACATTTGGTTCAAACAAACATGTAAAAAGAACTCGGACAAAACCGGGAACAGATTGACTCTGCACAAAAGTCTAATCTGTGTAATAACAAAACGTGTCTTGTTACAGTGTCAGGTAAAACACAACACCTACCACGGTTAGTGGCTCATCTCAACCTGGGTCTGGTCTAAATACTACGTAACCACCAACAGAGACGAACTAATGGTAAAGGTAAAGAGACCGTACACACAGCAAAGAGACTGTACACAAGGTATTTTTGTTCAGAGTTTATTTGTACATACACATCAATGTAGAGTTACATTTGGTTCAAACAAACATGTAAAAAGAACTCGGACAAAACCGAGAACGGATCGGCTCTGCACAAAAGCGTAATCTGTGTCATAACAAAACGTGTCTTGTTACAAACATTGCTACTCCTCATCAGAGTCTAAAAACACTACGCCTCTCGCACTACCCGTGCCCATTACATTACGATCAGTCCTTAACCCAAGCACATGGGTATAATCACAGTGTGTGTCGCTAACGTGTTCGAAGTCGTCACTTTCACTGTGATAGTCTGAGTCGTTGAAATTTGAACAGTTCTCCTCATGCTCATCCGAGTCGTTGAAACACGAACAGTTCTCCTCGTGCTCGTATTCGGAGTGATCGGAATGTAACTCGTTAGCAACGTCCGCGTTAGATATGGCATCCGTCCGGTGTAGTGGGGAGTCGAGCTCAGACCCGTCTTCGTACACACGGTCGATCACAGATGACGTTTGTGGTGTACAGTACGTTACGGAGAGATCCTTAGTGTTTTGGTCGGTGCATGTCTGGCACGCGTGCGTCTGGGTCGTACACGTATGAGACGTATGGGTGCTTGGAGAAAACATGACTAGCGCATTGACACGCAGGGTCTTGTAACTGCAATCAGTAGATGTGTGATGTCCGATCACATGTAGCAAATGACACAACGTTAAAGGATTCAAACGCTTTTAATGGCGGTTGTACATGTGTTTATTGTCACGGCAGTCGTATAACTCTTTATCGTAATGATAGGCACACCACTCCTGCACCGTGATCATATTCAACCTCGGAATCTCTAAGGGTACGTGCTCGATCAGGGCGGCGTCGCTGATCAACGTACTGGTGGAGTTGTCGTCGATGTCTTCTTCTTCACGGTCCCATGACTGAGGAGATACGATCTTGTGTATTCCTGCTATACTTTGACTGTCGATCACAGTCAAACCTATCGTCCCCGTAACCAACCCCACGTCTTTTGAAGGACTCTCTAGGATAATTTTTATGAGAGGTACATCCGCGTCGACTATACCAAATGTATCAGCCGTTCGACTCAAGGTCTCGTACAAAGATAGAAACCGTTGCATGAGCTCGTACGGTATGTGTGCTGTCTGTATGTTTCTGGGTGGGAATACCGTACAGTCCACTTCATGCAACGTATACAGCACACGGCTTAGACTTTGTGTCAATTCGTTCAGAGTCGGTATGCTGTTGTGCCATGTGCAAGCTAGCAACCGTGCGATGTTCATGCACGCAGAATGTGACACGTCCGTCTCGACCGATGAGCATGAACGAACGTTCGAATCGGGTGTACACACTTTGTCATCGAAGGAGCACATGGGAAAGCTGAACATCAAAGGGGTTTTGTTTTCCCTCATAACACCAATAGACCTGAGCATCTCACACTTTTCACACGTAAAACAATATTCACGCCAGGTCGACTTGGATATTACGTCTAAGCTCCCTACGGCTTTCTTCGCAGCGAGCAACGCTCCTGACATGGCGAAGCTTAGTACGTTCGTCATAGCTCGCCGGCTCTGATCGTCGTATACGCGCAACGTGCGCGCAAACGGAGTCGTGTCCGTTCCTGCAATATGTATGTTTGAAAGTCGTTCCATGTTCACCTGCCACGGCGAAGAAAGCTTACGTAAATCGCTCGTTAAAACCTTACTCGCGTTCGCGTTGAGAACAGCAAACTTGATAGGAATACGTTCGCACGTACCCCGTTTGTAAGCGAATAGAGTCACGTCGTCGACCGTGAAGATGGCACTGTGCGAGTCGGCGACGATTGCCGAGAGGTTCACCTCTATTATCACAGGTTGCTCACTCGCAACATCCTTGTTGATCGTGTGCGAAAGCGTGTGCGTGAAGCGCGAGAAAGTCATGTCTGTATCGTGCCTATGTCAATACAGTAACGGTGAAGCTCAACACGACTCCGTTAGTATACGTCACAAAACCCAAGCTGACTCGCTCGTGCATCGTCCGTACAGACGTTTCTTATTGGGTCCGTACAACGTCTGTACCAGGTCTCGTGCACGTACTTTGGAGATGCACAGTTCCCTGTAAAACTCTTTACATCCCGCGCAGTGGAACGCAACTTCTTTGTCGTTCGCAGCTCGCGTTCGCTTGCCTAGAGTGGGCTTCTTCGCTCTGAGCCATTGTCGTTTCTGAAAATGGACAATCCAATCGTTCATAAACTCGGCGTCAGCGCACGAGTACGGAATGATACGTAACGTGGCGCCAGGAGTGTCCGTTCGAGCCGGGAACGCGAACGCTTCGGGTTGTCGAATATGTAAGAAGAGCGAAGCGCGATAGAGAAGTCCGGCGAAATCGACCACTGATTTCTCGTACATTTCGCTCTTGGAGACCGATAATCTTTCGTCGCCCAAACATTCGACACCTGCGTCGTGTAATATCTTGTGCGGCACTGTTATGGTCACGCGACCATCGCGGTCTTCATCCTCCTGAATGTCGTGTGCGTGTAACAAAGTCACGGCTCCCGTCGAACGTAACTCTCGGATCGCGTCGTTGAGAACACGCACAGTGCTGTCGTAGGCGAGCTCCGGTTTGATTCTCATGTCGCGTACTACCAGTGCGGTACAAGCTTCTATTTTCTCACCCGGTAGACGTGTCATGACTTTTTTGTTGTACGCGATGGCTCTCATATCGTCCGGCCCACACGTGGGCAACATGTGCTCTGGGCATGTGTTCATGAACGCAGTGAAAGCTGCGTTCGCTTTCTTCAACCTCTCTCTGATCGATCCTACGACACGTAACAAGTTTAGCTTACAGACGTTAAGCGCAGCTGTGTCTGTGCTAGTCGTCGAGCTGTACATGTGGCGAGGCAAACACATGTCTATGATACAATGTGCAACGAGCTTGCCTGCGCGGTTAACAAGCATTGTGTCGGCGCGATGGGCCAGCAACACTTTAGAATTGGAGTAACACTTGTTACCCTGCTGGTACGGGTGATCGACGAGCCCGTTCGACTCCGAGTGCTCAGTGGTGACACTTTCGTCTAGCGAGTGTTTGTTCTCGCAAATCATCGTACCTCCGAACATGGCCGTTATACATCCAGACGTGGCCTGCAGGGCAAGTGGGTATCTGTACATGGTCGCTTCGCACGGGTTGCATTTGTGAAACTCGTAACACTCCACTGGTTTCACAGGTAGACCGGTGATGCGTTGCAGCCACGTCTTACAGATTTCGACGAATGTGGTCTTGACGCTCGCGTCGCTGACTTTCAGCCTGTTGAGCGTTTGCTTTGCGAAGTGTTTGTTTTTAGCCGATTTAATCAGCGTACTCCACGGAAACAGACCGGCACCCATTTTCGAGGCGATCAGCTCAGACGCCTTTTCAACGAGCACGTCTCTGAGCACACTGTGCTTTCGCGATATCATGTGATTCAGACAGAACGTTTCGTTTTTGTACAATGTCTGCACGTGCACCACCTCGTCGCTGTCGCCGTAGCTCGCAGTCAGTCCTGTGGAAACGGCACAGTAACCCGCGTCCAACTCTCGCTTCATGACCGACGTTACACGGTGCACAGCTATATCGTGCTCGGGCGAGCCTAGCCATGTACCGCACGTGTCGAACGTTGGTTCGTGGGTGAAATACAGCACAAGATCGCCTTCCTCGAGCTTGTGCCACGGGAGCGTGACGAAGCATGATGATTTGTTTGGTTCCAGTTTCACACAGTCTCCTCTCAACACGCACGCAATGAAAGTCTGTGTGACGGCCGAATCGCACGGTGACCGCATGCATTTGAAGGCCGATAGTCCTCTGACCTTGACTGTGATCGACGCAATCTCGTTACGCGCGTCGGCCACGTGCGTGAGCGCAAGGTACGTCTTTTTAGCAACGTGGCAATACACGGAACAACTGTTTTCGTACTCGAGTTTAACTCGCCGGTCGGCGATGAAAGGACCGGTTATGTCCACCAAGTTGTTACAAGGGGTTCGGCCGACGTACATGGGGTATCCTTGTGCAGTCAAACGTCCCTCGGGGTCTCGGACCAGGCGTTCGTGTTTGTTTCCAGGACCTATCACGTACATACGTTTCAGCACGTCTTCCACGAGCGAACTGTGAACGTACCGTAGGAATCCGGGTACCAGTTCGCTCGCAGATTTGAATTTGTCATGTATCGCAGTGCGGGCGCGCTGTGCAAATTCATCGAGCTCATGGCTCTCCTCCTCTTCGCTCAATCGAAGTTGGCCTCTGTAGTCGCTCGAAACGTCGTTCTCGACAGGATCCTGGGGTCCGTATCCGACTGAGACCATGACACTGTCCGTGTCTCCGTATATCACGGGACACTCATGTTTGTAGAAAGTGGAGACACAGTCATTCACGACAGAAATCTGCCGTCGTCCGTGACCCGATATCAGAGGCCCGCAAGGTTGTGGCGCAGTCCCATAGAAGGAATTAGCGAGCACTTTACACTCGCCTTCTTGCAATTTGTAATAGACGCGTTCGGTATCGGTTACGTCCGAACGCTTCAGCTTCTCTTTAAAGTGAGCTCGTTGATTCAGATAATGTTCGACCGAGGATGCAAAGACGCTAGCTGATCTTTCAAACTTAGCCGTGGCGGGATCGTACTTTAAGATCAACGAGGCATACTGGAAACCCTCGGCCTCCCAATGGTAACAAACCCACCCTTGAATGTCGTGCGGAAAACGAGACGGAGGCCACGGTACGGTGGTCTCGGGTGAAATGTTGAGCGCGCACATGATCGAAGGATACATGCTGGCGAAATCGAAAGACAGTTCCAGACCCATACCCGGTCCCGCATAGTGTAACCCCGTGAGCGGGTCGCACACCGCGCCACCTTTCCAACCTTCGTGACAGTTCACATCGGCAGCGAAATCCCACCTGGCACGTTCGCTGCACTTTGCGCCGACGGGTCCTGCCCACGCGCGCAATGTGTCTAATGTGTACTTGAGCTGCGGCATCTGAACCGAATGAATGCTCTGGACGAACCCTCCAAACATATCGCACCGTCCGTGAACGATAGCGTCGACGTTGAGGGTCACCACGCACCTGTGAAATAATGCAGAGACGGGATTGAGAGCCTTCGCTAAGCGCACGCACAGCTGCGAGTCCACCAAGTTGTACACGAGCATGGCAAAGAGCGATGTTCCGCCAAGACTCATCATCGTGTCCATTCTGTCATAGCTCACGTCGGCAAGCTTACGCACTTTCCTGGGGTCTTTATCTCGTTTCTTGTTCAAGGCTCTGTGTCTAGCGATGACGAACGGAGCCACATCGTTGAGTTTCATGCTGGTGCATGCGTATTTGATATCTTTCGTGCCGGCCATCCTGTACAAATCGATCACGTTCATGCCACATCCGTTCATCTTGAAGTGACCCAGCTTAGCTTTATCTTTGTTGAAAGTCTCGATGCGACTAGACAGCATCCACATCGTGTGATCGTTGAGGGGTTTGCCTCCACATAACATGGAGCCCATGTCCTTTATCATGGCGATGTACATGTCCAGATATTTGACGTTCTCGAACTGTAAAAGGGGAACGTCATCAGCAGCGAAAGCTCTATGGAGAAACAGTCCGTGCCAAGACTCGAGGAGTTTTGTCCGTTGAACCACGTCGATTTTGCCACCTCCGTGTACAGCGCTATCTGCGTAGAAGTGCACGCGCTGATCCAGCACCCGAATATCGAACTCTGCGTTGTACACGTACAGCAATTCGATCGAGTGTGCGTGTAGGAACCGTATCGTTTTTTCCAATAGGTCGAACTCGCTATCGCACGCGTAGAACTTTATGCGCTTCGTGTCGACAGCTACTCCTTTGGCTACCTCCGCATCCTGTATCGGGTAGACACCGTTTGCTTTGGCTTTGTTGTAAAGCACGGTCAAAATTTTCCTATGAGGTTTCTTTTCTGACTTGGTGAGATGTGTATTCATCACGACGATCGAGACGCACGTGAGTTCGTGCTGCTTACCGGGCATGTCGGGCGTCGGTGCTGGGATCGTTACATTTTTCGTTTGTTTGGAGCGTGTTTTTTTGTGTTCGTTGAAAATGTCCATGAGTTTTTCTCTGTAGGAAACCAGATCAGCCACAGTGTTTTCTGTGCAATAGGGGTACTTGTAACCGAAGGATTTACTTTTAAGTTCAGGGTCTCTGTAAGAGTCGTGGAACACGGTTTCTATATCGAGACACGCGGCCTTGTAAAAATGTGGCATATGTTGCGCGTCGAACACTCTAGTGTACTCTTCAGACTTTACCTTGTCGTACACTAGGTCCGACGGGGTTAACTCGAAGAGGTTTTTGTTCGCTTCGACGAAGTACGTTCGTCCAAACATGACGTCGCAGCACAAGGCCGGTGTGTTGCCGTCTCTCGACATGTAAAAGCCCCGATCTGGGCAAAAATCCCCGAAAGACAAGGCGCATTTCACTGTACGTATGTACGCTGTGGCACGTGCTACGGATCGCAGCGGAAACACCGCCGCTTCCACAGTGCGCTTGATGTCTTGATGAGTGACGGTCATGGTTACGGGTTCTAGCACAAAGTCTCTTTTCCAACTATTTTCGATAGAGTCCCAGTCGTCCGGTTCGTCGCACGCGAGGCTGAGATCGTAGCCCACCACAGGATTAATGTTGTTGATAGTCATGTTGACCGTGCTGTACCGAGGCGCATTTATCGTATTGGAATGTATCACGAGCGCTTGACACAGTAAACGTTCGGTCGATTTACTATAGAAGACAGACTTTACCATAAGGCCTAAAAGGCTGCGTTCCCGTGACAAATCCACAGTTCTACGCGTAGGGTATATGCTCGCGAAGGCGCGATTAAACGGGGTAGGTTCGTCCATGCCAGCGGGACTCTGTCACGATGAATGTCGAGTCTTGCGTTTTGTTACGGTTTGGGTTATAAGCATATAAACAACGTGGTTTTATCCACATTACGTTTCGGTTGACGTTCCTCTAGCTGTACTCCAGAACACTCTGCGACTCTCATTTATAACACGTTGGGAGCGTGGCATCCGACCGACCTGTAATATGACTCAGCGTCAAAATGTTATCCATTCCGACCGACCGTACCCAAGTCAATGTTAGCAATACACGTGCAATGTAAACGAAATACATCTGTGTCTTCATTACATTATACGCAACCCGATAAGTAACATTCTGGCCCCGACCGACCATTACGCACGACTAGGGTTGTGTCATCACATTCCTATGTCTTTACTCTCACCAACTTTTCTTGGTTGTATTGTCTAGTTTTAGTTCAAACTCTTCGCTTTCGAACAACCTCAACTCTCCCATCTGGCTGTATTAGATTATTCGCATTCCAGTTTGACATCTGCTCAGAGAGGAACTTATTGTTCATTGTTCCCAGCCCAACCTAGCCTCAACTCTCTCCTATGGCTGTATTAGATTATTCGCATTCCAGTTTAACATCTGCTCAGTGAGAAGTTCATTGTTTATTGTTCCCAGACCAACCTCGTCTCAACTCTCCCCCTCTGGCTGTATTAGATTATTCGCATTCCAGTTTGACATCTGCTCAGAGAGAAGCTTATTGTTTATTGTTCCCAGACCAACCTCGTCTCAACTCTCCCCCTCTGGCTGTATTAGATTATTCGCATTCCAGTTTG
>JARVJN010002545.1:0-12170 GCA_031763805.1 Argolebias nigripinnis
TGATCTTTGTGGTCAAAGATTTAGTCAGAAGGCAAGTTTAAACATACACATGAGAGTCCACACAGGAGACAAGCCATTTCCTTGTGAACTTTGTGGCCAAAGATTTAGTCAGAAGGCAAGTTTAAACATACACATGAGAGTACACACAGGAGACAAGCCATTTCCTTGTGAACTTTGTGGTCAAAGATTTAGTCAGAAGGCAAGTTTAAACTCACACATGCGAGTCCACACAGGAGACAAGCCTTTTCCATGTGAACTTTGTGGACAGAGATTTAGTTGGAAGGATGCTTTAAACAAACACATGAGAGTCCATACAGGAGACAAGCCGTTTCCATGTGAACTTTGTGGACAGAGATTTAGTTGGAAGGATTCTTTAAACAAACACATGAGAGTCCATACAGGAGACAAGCCTTTTCCTTGTGATCTTTGTGGACAAAGATTTAGGCATAAGGCAAATTTAAACTCACACATTCGAGTTCACACAGGAGACAAGCCATTTCCTTGTGAACTTTGTGAACAAAGGTTTAGTCGGAAGGACCATTTAATCACACACATGAGAGTCCACACAGGAGACAAGCCATTTCCTTGTGATCTTTGTGGAAAAAGATTTAGTCAGAAAACAAATTTAAACTCACACATGCGAGTCCACACAGGAGACAAGCCATTTCCTTGTGATCTTTGTGGACAAAGATTTAGTCATAAGGCAGATTTGAACAAACACATGAGAGTCCACACAGGAGACAAGCCATATCCTTGTGATCTTTGTGGACAAAGATTTAGTCATAAGTCAAATTTAAACACACACATGAGAGTCCACACAGGAGACAAGCCGTTTCCTTGTGAACTTTGTGGACAAAGATTTAGTCAGAAGACAAGTTTAAAGTCACACACGAGAGTCCACACAGGTGAAAAACCGTTTCCCTGTGATCTTTGTGGAAAAAGATTTAGTCATAAAACGCATTTAAACACACACACGAGAATCCACACAGGAGACAAGCCGTTTCCTTGTGATCTTTGTGTACAAAGATTTAGTCAGAAGACACACTTAAACGCACACATGAGAGTCCACACAGGAGACAAGCCCTTTCCTTGTGAACTTTGTGGACAAATATTTAGTCATAAGATAAGTTTAAACACACACATGAGAATCCACACAGAAGTGAAAACTTTCTGACTGAAAATATTAAAATAACTTATAGGCCATGAGATGCAACTGGTATCTTAACACCCAATTAAAATTTGTTTGGATTTTGTAAAATATATTCTGTGACTATTTCCAACAAGTTCCCAAACCATGATTTGCTCCTAGTTTCTTAAGAATACTTTAAAAACAAACTAATTAAACCTTAGATCATAATTTGGACTATAGATGTTGGTTCTAAAATACTGGTTCACTGGTTTTGCAATAAGTGGACAGAACCAACCCATCTGTTACAGGTCCCGAGTGTCAGGACTGCTGCAACAGTGATGACACACAATCTGAAGGATGATAAAATAGAAGTCAGTAATGACGACCGTAGCGCTGTGGTTCGCATCCAGATTGCGTTTGAGGCTAACCGGAAATCCATCCCAAAACCAACCTGGAAGCAACGCCCCCCAAACAAAGGTTCCGCCTCGTCATTACCGCTCCCGTCCCCACCTCAGGAAAGCACTATAAATGCAGGCAGATTAACATGCCGAACCGCAAACAAAATATAACTTGTATATAGATATACATTTTTTTAGAAAATAGGATAAACTGCACATGGAAATATTTTACAATTATTAGAAAACAAAATATTGTGGTGGCATTTTTAGGTGCACCACACAACCAATCAAATTATTTGTTTTTTCAAATGGTCAAACTCCATGAAATGTTATTTGTGTAATTCCAGAGTGAATTGTGTATTAATCAAGTTAGTTACTTTGTTATATAATCGATCTCTCATGCAGATGAACTAATTGTTTTATTGAGACTGACCTTGTTTATATATATATATATATATATATATATACCACTATATATATATATACCACTATATATATATATATACCACAATATATAACCACAATGTCATTCATGTAAGCTGAATACTGTTTACATCACATCACAACGTCAAAATATGGATGAAATTATGTCATTGTTGAGGTTAAACTCCAACTTTACTGTAGTATTAGGCTACTTATACATGAAGCTAAAATGACCTGACACCATATCCTTCACCTAACAAGTGGAGTTTGCTTGCCCCTAGTGAGTTACCACAAACTCAATAACCCAGTACAGGATTTGTCCCATGACCTATTAAAGACCCACCAGAAGTAAAATGGTAAATGGACTGTACTTATATAGCGCCTTTCTATCTTATTTCAAGATCCTCAAAGTGCTTTACTCTACAATCTGTGCCCTCATTTACCCATTCAAACAGCACTAGATCTCTACAAAGCTAATTGAACAAATAATTCTAAAGAGACTAATCAGTGCTTTAGAGCACATTCATACACTGATGGGACACACATCAGAGGCTATGAGGGGTTCAGTGTCTTGCCCAGGGACACTTCAGCATGTGACTGCTGGTGGAATCGAACCCCCAACTCTCGCTTTGGAGGACGACTGCTCTAACCACTCAGCCACAGCCGCCCCACCTCCGAGGTCACACAGAACTGAAGTGTTCACTTCTCCGGTTTGTTGTTAAATAGTCTTTGAGGTGTAGAGGTTTGTGGTCCGTTACCACAGTTACTTTCCACATCTGTAGGTTGTGTATTCTCAATGCTGTTTATGCTTTTGTCAGGTGAAACATGTATGTGTGATACTTCATTAAATAATTATCCTTATGTGTGTGAGCCATGTTTATTTTCCTTCAACCTTTATTTAATAGACATGTTAATCACATTGAGCCTCGGGGACTCATTTACATCTTATTCTGTATCATTTGATCTAAATGGTACAGTATGTTGTTATGCTTTGGTATCACTGTTTGTGGAATGGAGTACAGTAACAGCTGACTAGACGCTCATCACGCTCCTCCCCCTCCACTGTAAGGAACCTTGAGGTGTTTTCTTTTATGCAAGACTGTTCTTTATAGTAGCTGTCTGAGTTTGGTTCAAACACTAGGACAAGACTAGGATCAGAACCAAGGCAGAGCAAGCATTGGGAGTTTTGTGTACTTGTCATGCAATGACTTTTTTTTTCAAACCTTTAGTTTAATTTTCCATGTTTTATAAAACACAAGAAAAAATAAAAACAGGCAACCTCCACTCTTAAAAAAAAGGACCAGGAAAAAGAACTACCCAAAAAATAACCCAACCTTGCTATTATAGAGAACCAAAGCAAAAGAGGGAGAGGGAACCTCCAGAATAAAAACCCCAGACAAATACAAACTATAAACCAGAAAGAAAAGGATAGAAAGTAAATAAGTAATAATAATACTGTAATGTAAACTAGTCTGGTACAGAGGAAAAGTTGATTTGTTTAGCCAACAGTTGCAATGGTTGCCAAATGTGTAAATTTCTCAGAAGAGCCATGCAGCAACATACTGATTTTCTCAAATTTAAGGAAGTAAAGGATATCCCTGAGCCAGTCCAAAAAAGAGTGGGGATGAGGTACTTTACATTTGAGTAGTATCACTCTCAGAGCAATAATGGTCATAAAAGCTAGAGCAGGGGTCGGAAACCTATGGCTCTTTTGATGGTTGCATATGGCTCGCAGACACATCTTTAATAATAAATTTAAAAAAAGACGATAAAAATATAAAACATGGCCTTGAGTGGCTGGAGCCAATCACAGCTGTCCACGGGTGACTGGAGCCAATCGGATAATGTGTCATGGACACGGGAGGAGACGTGATCAGGAAGTAAACATCCTTCCTAGCAGCTAGCTTAGCTAGTTGCGGAAACCCGTGTGACAAAGATGGCGGCTAAAAGAAAACGAGACAAGGATTATCATACTTTTCAGCTGGAATGGACAGAGCAATTTGCTTTTGTGGAGAGAGCAGGTTCTGCAATGTGTCTGATACGCAATGATAAAATTGCATTGATGAAACGCTCAAATATAAAGCGGCACTTCGACACACGCCATGCCACCTTTGCATCACAATATCCTGTGGGGGACAGCAGGAAAAAAGCATGTGAAGAGCTGCTGGGCAGAGTGCAAGCTGGTGAGCAGCACCTCCATATTTGGACTCAACAAGGTGACTGGAATTCAGCTAGTTTTGCTGTTGCTTTAGCCATTGTGAGAAACGGAATACCATTCACTGATTATGATTCATAGATTATGATTATGATTATTGAGTATGCCAAAACATTCATGCTTGATGTTGTCAATGAACTTTCTGATGACTTTTCTGATAAAGACCAAATAAATAAACTGATGGGTTTTATTTCAACCCTGCAACCCTTAAAGAAATGATCACATAAGAGACAAGAATCAGTTATTTGGCTTTTGCAAAAGGGGACATCACCTCAGTAGTGTGTGAGAACGAAGCCCAAGGTTCTGAGATTTGTGCAGCCTTTTATTCACTTAGAGGGTGGGTGACAACAGGTGCAAAGTACAAACACTTTAACAGTCGTGGCAGTTTTTGTCTTGAATAACAACTGCAAGGTTAATCATAAACTGGAACATTCTGTTTGGTTTCCAGTCAACATGACCTTCTGTTAGATTGCTAGTCAGGACAAGTAGATAAAAAGATGCTTGCATAAGCACTATAAAGTCTAAGTGTACATGCACTAATAGAGTCTAAACGTTGAAGTACATGAAAGAATACAAGTTTAAAATGATCAATATAGAAAATACTCTAACATTCCACTCGTTTTATCATTTAAAACTTTGTTGACAAATGTTTATTAAGATGAACAGTACGAAAAAAAACCTCTGGGCGGATGGAAAATTGGAGGTGAAAAAGACGCACTGTCACCCTGGGGTGCCTTGCCAGTAACGGCCTGCTATTGACTCAGACTCATCTTCACATGTTGGGGGATAGTAGAGTAAAAGAAAATGTTTAAGTTTATAAAGAAAAGATTAATCTAAAAATGAATAATAAAATTCTAAAGTTTCAATCAATAACAGATAGAAGAGAATCGTCTTCTTTGTAAATCTGTTAATAATAATCTGAAAATAAGTTTTAATCTGAAAATAACTTTCAATCTGAAAATAAATTTAATCTGAAAATAGTTTTAGTCTGAAAACAACTTTAATCTGAAAATAGCTTTTAATCTAAAAACAACTTTTTAAAACATGGGAAATAACTTTTTAAAACATGATAACTTTTTTTAAAACATGGGAAATAAGTTTTAAAACATGGGAAATAAGTTTCAAAACATAGGAAATCATTATTTAAGGCACACAAAGCAAACTTGGTCCTTTATGGACTTTTTGAAAACATAAAAATGTGTAGGACATGTGCATAATCAAAACTATAAGAATCTAAAATGTTTAAAGAATAATCAAAACTATGAAAATCTAAAATGTTTAAAGAGTAATCAAAACTATGAAAATCTAAAATGTTTAAAGAATTTAAAGAAACCACATGTTTCTTGGTAAAGTAGTTTAGCCTTGATTTGTAGCCTAAGTAAGCTAAAACATCATTTCAATACCATTTATTAAAAATACTTTTAATACTGGAATTACTCTGCATTTACTGTAGACAAGATGTCATACATTGTTCCCCACTGGCTTCAGTGGAGTGTAAACCTCATTATTTAAATCAAAATGAGCTTGATGTAGACTGATCAGGACACCTGTAAAAGTGTTCATCATCATTTTCTTTAAACATGGTACTACATAGGAAAAGAGAATGCAGAACAGGATGAGGATCATCAGCAGAGGGGCACAAATCTTCAGTAACAAGTGCCACCATGGTCCAGACGTGGACCATGACCAAAGGTTGAAGGGGTCTGCTCCTTTTGTCTCACTCTCAACATACTTTTTGAGATCGCTCAGATCATGCAAGATATCGTGGATGTCTCCTCCTGTTCCTGTTTCATCTGGAATGTATGTGCAGCACGTTTCCCCAATGATTTTACACATGCCACCTTGTGATGCTGTCAGCACATCGAGGACAACACGGTTCTACAGGATCATCTGTTTCATTGCGCTCAGTTCGTTCAGGGTCCCATTTGCCAACTGATAGGTGTCGTTGATGAGATGGAGGGGGGCATACCTGTTGATTTCCACATGAGCTCGTATCTCACCGACTCCCATAGATGGGAAGAGTCCTTGGAATAACTTTTCTCCTCCATTCCAGATCCTGAATTCCCATGGAACGCCGTGGTGGTGGTAAGCCCCCCCCCCATCTTGTTACCTCAGGCATTGGGGACCGTCTTGTCCTGTTAGCTGAGGGTGTCAGTGCCTTCCTTAGCACAAACAGGGTTTGACAGGGGGACCAAAGCACAAAGCCCCCCCCAATAAGGTGGTAATGCTGTGTAGGCTCTATGTCCACACAAGAAATACCAGTTATTTAACACACGAGAACCTTTGTCACCTGGTACTGATATGCTGCAGTGGGTGATTTCCTAGCATCCTTTCGTTTGCAGGCTGACATTGAAGGTTCTTTGTTCAAGGAGGTGCGTGCAGTCGGTGACATCTTCTGACTGAACAGTTGGCGTTCACATATGGCAGGCCTGCTTTGCAGAAAACCTAGTGGATGTAGTTCAGTGCATTCTTTTGTTGTGTCACAGAAGGAATACACTTTTTCACATAAGTTCCAGGGTACCAGGCCCACTGGAGTGGTTCTGCTGTTGTAAACACAGTATCCCAGAGCTCTAGCTGACAATTGGGACATCGTGATTAGTTCAAGTGGTTTGATGGACATCTGGGGTAGGGGCATCACATCTGAGGTGATACTACAATTTGAAGTGAAGTTGTATCCCATAGATACCATGGCCAATTGTCTGTCTAGGTCTGTATGCGTGCTCTTTACCTTGTTTGACAATGGCACTGAGTAGTTTCGCTTTGCCCAGCTGCCCGTTCCTGAGTGGGTGCTCAAACCATACAAACACACTTGTTGAGCTGTGGACACGGCTGTTGGTCATAGACCTGAATTTTGGGTGGCATAAGGCAGATGGACACAGACATAACAGTTAGTAGCTTCACCTTCGTAGGCTGTTTTGTTCATCAGTTGCCACCACAGGTTGGTGCTGTAGTCATGGGGGTGTTCTGAATCAGATTTCAGCAGATCAGTGAGGTCACCAATGGCTATGTGACATGCTCCAATCACAACGCAATACAGAGCCCACCTGGCCTGTGGTGCTCCCATGTTGCTAGGTATACAGAAATACTAAGACCCAAATTGTCCTAACGGAACAGGGATCGTTGATTTCTTCACTGGGGTTGAGATGACGTATACTAAAATGCCACGCCCCCTTTGTAACCCAGAACTTCCCCACTGCTCCAGTGACTAAGGGTCTAGTACTTTCTGCAACTTACAGTGACTGAGATGTATCCAAACTGGGTCGTTCAGCAATCTTCACAGCAGTGGGTGTACTTCAGCAGTACTTGATATGGACCTTCTCAACGTGAACTGGTCCAAGTTTTCTTTGATGCCTTTGATGGAAGACCCAGTTGCCAGTTTTTACTGCTGTCATGTCCTGTGAAGACAGAGAATCAGAAGGCAGTAAATTTATCTTTAAAACACTCCTTTTTCTTTAAGTGTTTTTATCATGTATGCATGTTGGACAAGAAAATGTAATCTGCTAATGTTTGCTCTTCTGTTTTCTGCAGATCTGGTTAGAAGAGACATTCTATATGGTTTGCCATGGATAATTTCAAAAAGAGTTAACTTATTTACAAAATGTATCATCCATTACAAGACAATACTTGTATGGTCCTCTAGGTGTCAGTACAATAAAGTCCATGTACATACATGTAAATGGTTAGTTGGGTGTTGGGAAAGAGCCTCTATTAGGCCTCATGTTCCCTTGTGGCTTTGTCTTATGCATGTTGGACAAGCTTAGCAAATGTTTTCTAAAAAAAGATTCAAGGCCATAAATAATAAAATATTTTTTTAACAAAAAGTTTGTAAACGAGGGTAGTCATTCCCCCTCACCTCACATGGCAAAGCTCATGGGACGCCACTGTATCCGCTTTGAACAATTACTTAACAGGTTTATTATTCACATGATATAGACCATCATCATTAAGCTGTGCACTTTTTTGTTTCCCATGTTTGATTGCCTGTCATAAAAAGTAAATCAAACAAAAAAATAAAAAAATTAAAAGATTTAAAAAAATTAAAAGATAAAATTAAATAAAAAAAACTGCTTCAATAATATCTCAACATCCAGTGAGCTCTCAGGTAACTTGAGCCATAAGTGTCTTTAAACATGTAGAACGTTTGTACACTGAGATCATGTATTGTGTATGAACAGAGCTTAAAAGTTCTGTTAAAATAGTTACTTCCTGTTCTTCAGTTGACTGACAGGTAAGAATTAGAGTAATTTCAGCTGCCTGAGCTGAGTGATGCTCAGTTAGTTGCTTTGTCTCAATAATAATGTCAGTCAGTTGCACAAATGTATAAACTGTGTGGGTCAGGCTCGTGTTTGTGTCGAAGCATGACTCATTCACAAATCAAAAAATAAAATGTCAAAATATACCATCATGTAAGAGAATATCTGATAAAACAGAACGTGAAAGATGGACTTGTTCTGTGGTTCCTAGACAGTTTGTGTGGTCCTACCAGATGGGAGTAGAACAAGAATAATGTGTAGTTTAGACAAAAGAATGGCTGGTGGCAGAATGTTCATTCTAGTTTGCAGAAACAGAACATTCCTGCATGAGAAACTAGAAGATCAGTGTCATTGAAAATATTTTTGTCTAGTGGCACTTTGATAGCCAAAGAACTGCTGCATAGACAGTTTGCAATACAAGAAGGAAAAGCTTTGTGCAACACAAACAAGTCTTTTGGAAGTATGGTAAAAAAAACATAAATCTAGCACAATGTATTTGTAGAAGGACTAAAGTCATAAAACCGTTGCTAAAGTTAACCGTGAGAATGAAAGGTCTTGAGTAATCAATAATTCTGTTTGGATAAGCTCCCGTGTCAGTATGAGAAAAGCTTGTTCAGTTTTGCTCAATGTGTCAGTTCAGTCCAAGTGATTTTGTGTCTTAAAGTCATAGGTGTGTCAGCAGAAGTTGAGTGAGCTACATCTGATGTCCTACAGCTGAAAGAGTTTGACCTAAATAGTTAACTTCAGTTTTGACCCACTGTATGTTGTTCATGTAAAAAAAAAATAATGCATTGCTCATATTGATAATACTGAGTTGAGCAAAGTGTGAAGGTCCTGTAGACCACAACTTGTTAATTAATCTTCTAAGATAAGCTTCATCATTTTACAGACAGGAGAATGTTTTCTATTTGTCAGGAACTGAGTGCCATGTAATGATTAAACAGAGTTATCTTTTCCAATAGATTACAAGTTGAGACTGCGGCTCCACTCACTCTTTGGACGCTCAAAGTCCGTGCACACAGCTGCGGTTCAGAGCGTAAAACCAACAGCTTTGCACTTCATGTCAAGTTGTTTAAATAGAGAAATATGTGGATCAACGTCTATTATGTACAAAGATTTTTGTTTTTCAAAAATAAAAAGTTGTGTCTCCTGCAAAGAAGCATCTGTCACTGTCCAAACTTACAACAAAGTCACAACAGTTGTGTAACCGGTCAGTGTCATCCTGTGTCAACATGTTCATGACTGCAGGGCACTTAGTCTTCAATTAATGTGAGCATAAAAAATAAAAAATAAATCAATGTCTACAATATCAACGTGAAGAGTCACATAAGGTTTCTCCCACCTTTTTTATTTTTTATAAAGCATGATGTAGGATATTAGCTCAGTATTAAACCGACACACTTAGTTTCTATAATAATGAAATTGTCCAGATAACCTGACTGAGTGTTAGAGTTTTCAATAAACCCTAAGCAAACTTTCTCTTTCATGTCGGATCTCATGTTGGGGATTTATGTGTTTAGCAATGCTGAGTAGCAATTTCTGTAATTACAGTGGTTTCCTGTAACAGGAAATGTTCCTTCAGAGAGAAACTTCCTCTGTTCTGCTATGAGAATTTTAGAAGTGAAAGACTGCAAAGTCCAATTTTCAGTTGTTGATGATAAACTGTGTCTAGGTTCTCTTTGATAATAAATTCCACTATGGACTATAAAATTCATTTTCATATCTGAGTTTCAAAATCATCCAACTTGTCTCCTGACATGTTTGTGTGCAGCGAGTGCTGAACGACAGCGCATACTGTAAATGATCTACACGTATGTTGGCCTAATGTTTACCTCATCGAACCCCTGGACCCTTACAACACTCATTCAACTTCTTCATCTGCCTGGTTCCAGCTGGGCATAACAAAACCATGACAAGTTCCCTCATCTTCTGATAACTGTACTAGAATAGAAACACTTTGGGTTTTTCAGCTCCCTTGACTGCTGAAACCTCTGCACTCTCTCACAACGTTCACATCAACGTACGTGTTATCTCCAACTTCCCTTTACAACTTAACGTACACTTGCTTGTCTCCCCTGTGACCTTTGACACCCCCTTGTTCTCCACATCAACATGAAGTTCTGCTCTCTGGATCTGAGCTACATTCACACATGCATCCACACATTCACACATTCTTATCCACCTCTACTCACTTTGAAATTTTCATTAATGAAAAGTGCGTTATAAATTAAATTCATTATTATTATTACTCGTCTATCTCACTGCCGTATTGGCAAACAATCAACACACTCATTTCACTCTCGCTCTCTCTCCATTCACAGCTGCATCATGCCTGCAAGCTGGTCATCTATGCCACGTTGTTTAACTATAAAGCACTTAAAACAGCAACAAAGCCAACCAAGCGCTACTGATATATATTTATAACCTAATATATTACACAACTTAACCTAAAGCTAATATATTATACAACTTAATATATTTATAAATTTAAACTCTATTTCTCCAAACCGAGGCTGTGCATAGAGCTATCTACAACAGATAAGATACCATTTGTTCCTGGAGGAAAGTAACAAACATCTACCAGGTGTCTACTTTTAAGAGAAGGCACAATTTTATCTGTCTACGTACAGACGTTTAAATATCTACCTGAGCCAGTACATGCTTTTCATGCACTTTAAATCTCTGATCAGCGCCTCCTACGAGGCCTTCATTCTTCCTTGTCACACATATATAATAGGTATGAATCTGTGTTTAGTTGGCAGGAATCTGCGTTGTGTTATTTAGTAATACATTTGTGTGAACAAAATCAGCTGGAAATGTTTCAAACAAACTGGACCAACACTTTGGATTTTTAAATCCGAAGGTAAAAGTGATTTCAGATTCAGTAAAATCGTCACAATTAATATCCAAATAGAAGTTTTCAAAAACA
This sequence comes from Argolebias nigripinnis, assembly GCA_031763805.1. Lineage (NCBI taxonomy): Eukaryota > Metazoa > Chordata > Actinopteri > Cyprinodontiformes > Rivulidae > Argolebias > Argolebias nigripinnis. Next base: position 11,348 of record JARVJN010002545.1, read on the forward strand.
AACAAAACAATCCTGTTGTCATCAGCGCTAGGTATCCATGTGTTTCTTTCTTCTTGCACCTCTCAAACACTCATGTGCAGCAATCAATCACGTCACTCAGACATGTGTGCAGGGAGTCACACAGTGCTTTCACAAACTCACACAGAGGGGTTTTAGCAGGGAGAAAGCACAGGCGTGCAGAAACGTGCAATGGGGGGCACGAGCACCACGGGCACACACAAACACAAACTCACACACACTTAGGTGAAATCCAGAAAGCTACTTGCCGACACCCACAGAAATGGAGGGCCGCAGTAGAACATCACATAAACACACTCACACAGCCAGGTACAGGAAAGCAGACAGCAGGCTTGCATGGGTTAGGGCCAAAATAATCACAGATAACACAATCAGATATGATCAGAGGAGTAGAGCTGCGCACACACACACGCACACACACACACACACACACACACACACACGTAGGACAAATAAACTCAACACGACATATAAGGTCAACATGACACATGAACTCAAACACGACTCAGAAGCTCAAACACGACAAGTGAACTCAAAATAATGAACAAACCAAAACATGACTCATAAATTCAAACAAGACACATAAACTCAATCAAGACACATAAACTCAAACAAGACACATGAACTCAAACAAGACTCAGAAACTCAAACAAGACACATAAACTCAAACAAGACACATGAACTCAAACAAGACACATAAACTCAAACAAGACTCATAAACTCAAACAAGACACATAAACTCAAACAAGACACATAAACTCAAACAAGACACATAAACTCAAACAAGACACATAAACTCAAACAA
>JARVJN010002628.1:0-12145 GCA_031763805.1 Argolebias nigripinnis
AAATGTAATAAACTAGTGTTAATGTCTTTTTACTGAAAGTATCAGTGAAAAGTTGTCACTAGGAATGTTCAAAGAGACGAAGGTGTATCAGAAACCACCGTCTGGTTCACTACTTTGTGTTTGTGTTATTTGGCTTGTAGTTCTGAAGGTGTGGAACAGGACAGTGCCTCAGCCTCCAGCAGCATCCCCCTTAGAGGGCGCTCTGCAGCCGGGAGGAAACACCGCTTTGACTTAGCTGCTCGCACCCTGCTTGCCCGCGCCGGTAAGAACAGATTGTTCATCTTTGCTTCACTTTGTGAGCACACCACGACTTTGTGAAGTCCGGCTGTGTTCCGTATCTCAGCTTTACAAAGTCATCTAAACTTCCACTAAAACTTTGGACAAGTTTTAGTCTCTATTTTTTTTAATCATATGTCTGTGTTCACCTTTTTCCCCCTTCATCTGTGTCTCCTTCTCTCCTTCTTTTCTCTCCTCTTCTCCCTTCCTCATGCTGCTCCCCCCTCCCCTCAGCCAATCAGCATTTAAACATGGTAGACCATTCATATGGAGCATGTTTTTACCCTTCTACAAAAACTATCTTAGCAAAAGAAAAGAAAAGCACCTACTGGACAGATCACTACATATCCAGAACAGCTCAAATCAAACATAACTGTCAGAAAAATCCTACCTAAGCCCCATCTGTTCAGAAAGTGGTCAAATAAAAGTTTTTTTCCAGTTATGATAAATGTCAGCAGGGCTACAACAGTAAACACAATGCTTATCAGCTCTTGTTGAACTTTCTGTCCCTCTCAGCTGGACTGTACCGCTCAGTTCAGGCCCACCACAGCCAGTCTTGCCGGGAGGTGCCATCTCTCCAGCAGCAACAAGACCCGGGCGCTTTGTATGATTTCAATCTGGATGAAGAGCTGGAGATGGACCTAGATGAGGAGACCATGGAGGCCATGTTCGGCCAGGACCTTTCCAATGACACCGACATTCTGGCAATGTGGATCCCGGAGGTACTGGACTGGCCAACATGGGTGTGTGTGACTTTATGCTTCAGCTAATGAGCTGTTGTTTACTAATATCACCTGTTGCTCTGAAAATATCCACACATGCATGTTTAAACAGCAGAACACCTTTGGCTGATCTGACAAGCATGAACCAAAATGCTACTGTGGAAAACTCCATTTGCAATGTGGACTGGCTGTTGCTTGATTACAAATTAATCATTGATTCTTCTTCCAAAATCGAATCCATTGCATGAATGTTACTTTTGAAGTTCAAACCCTCTACGTGTGTGCTTTTAAACCCTTGCAGCACGTGTGTGAGACAGACGACAGAGACGAATTGGTGGTGTGTGAGCTTTGTGAGGCCAATGTGGCAAACTTCAACCAGCATATGAAGAAAAGTCACCCTGGCTGTGGGCGCAGCGCAAACCGGCAGGGTTACCGTAGCAACGGCTCCTACGTGGACGGCTGGTTTGGAGGGGAGTGTGGCAGCGGGAACCCATATTACTTGCTGTGTGGGGGATGCAGAGAGAAGTACCTGGCCATCAAAAGTAAAGCCAGAGTCCCCACCATGGAAAGGTGAGCAGTCCTGGTTCAGGTGGATCATTTGAAGATTTTTTGTCTAAAATCATAAAAGTGAAAATCTTCCCTAATTTTTTACCTGTTTTAAGTTAGCTCTGAGTTAGACCAGCCATGTCATCATGATTTCTGGTGTAGGATATCTAGTTCTTTTGGATTTGAATATTTGGATATTTTGGCATGAGCTTTAACCACATCCCAGCTGAGGCGGGGGGACATTGAGTCCAAGTGGACCATGTTCCACACTTCAGTTGTTGAGGTGGCTGCCTTGAGCTGAGGCTACAAGATTGTCTGTGCTTCTCGCAATGACTTCAGGTTTGGGTTTGGCTTGTTTGTCATGCAAAATCAACACAAGGTCAACAGTGCAATGTAATGCTCAGGACGAGAAGAACCATCTCGACTTGCCAAAAAACCCAGCAACAATAAACCGCAAAGCATGCAACAAAAATACAAAAACAAGGTGCCAAAAGTGAAAAAAGAAATAAATCTATCAGCATGGTCCTATTAGCAGGGTGGTTCTGATGACAGTGAGGTTATCTTAGCAACATGGTCCAGTTAGCAGCATGATACTGTTAACAGTGTGGATCGGTTAGCAGTGAGGTTTCTCTTAGCAACATGGTCCCGTTGGCACCATGGTACTGTTAGAGGTGTGGTTCTGTTAGCAGCGTGGTCTTGTTAACAGCGTTAGCAGTTCTTGTTAGCAGGTCCCGTCGCAGCATGATGATAATAAGGACCGTAGCAGCTGCCCTCCTAGACTGCCCTCCAGAACCGGGTCTGGCAGATAGAGAACATCCAAGGTTTCCCCGCAGAAATGAACGGGTCTGTAGAGTTCGGTCCATGCAGGCAGTTGGAGGATCATGGAGATGGCTGCCATGACAGGCTGGACCCTGAACCTGAGCAGGAAGGGGGCCAGGAACTGAACCACGATGGCAAGGCAGCGACACAGAAATTTTCACAAGTGTGTTGTGGTCATACCATACAATGAATGTGCATTGTAGGTGCAACAGAAGTTAAAACAAAAGCAACAGGAACATAAAAAGATTGAGTCATCATGGCGGAACTCCCGTCAGTTCTACCATCCTGTGGCTCATGTGACGTCAGATATCCACAAACTCGATGGTGGACACCCCAGGTTAGGGAGGCTGTCGAGCTGAAGAAGGAGTCCTATTGGACTCTGTTGTCTGGTGGGACTCCAGAGGCAGCTGAGGAATACCAGGTGGCTAAGCAGTCTGCAGCCTTGGCTGTTCCTGAGACAAAGGCTCGAATGTGGGAGGAGTTTAGTGAGGCCTTCGATAGAGACTCTTGGTTGGCTCCGAGGAGATTCTGGCAAACCATCAGGCGACTGAGATGGGGAAAACAGTGCTTTACTAACACTGTGTTCAGTGAAGGTGGGATAGTGTTGACCTCAACCTACGATGTCATCAGGAGGTGGAAGGAATCAGACCTTTTCAATCCTACCGGCACGTCTTTCATGGAGGAAGGTGAGTCTGAGGACTTCAGGGTTGGTCTGTCAGTAACTGTGGCTGAGGTTGCCAAAGTAGTTAAAAAGCTTAGAGGTGGCAGTGCTCGGGATGGATGAGATTTGCCCTGATTTCCTTAAGGCTCTAGATTTTATGGCGCTGTCTTTATTGACACGCCTTTTTTAACATCACGTAGACATCAGGGGCATTAACACTGGATTGGCAAACTCGGGTGGTGGTTCCCCGCTTCAAAAAAGGGGACCGGAAGGTGTGCTCCAATTACAGGGGCATCACTCTCCTTAGCCTCCCATGTAAGGTGTATTCAGGGATGCTGGAGATGCAAGTCCAATCGTTGATCATGAGTGAGGGAAGAATTGAACGTGAGATTGACAGATGGATGGATTGGAGGACGGAGCCAGTGTCAAATCCAGAGTCCTGAAATGATGACAGAATGTTTATTCTGCTGGGCTCCCCTGAAAAGCCTGTGGAATTCCTCAGTAGAAGGGTTGAAATGGGTGAGAGTGTCAAGTTTACAAAACTTCAGCAGGCGTGTTTAAATAAGACGGCCTGTCAAGGCCAGTCAGTGAGCCAATTTTCAGATAAACACGATTGTTTTAGGAACAAGCAGCTCTACCAGTTGTGCCACCGTGCTGCCAGGGTTAATTACATCTACCTTCGGTCTGTGTCGTCCATTTACTTCCGAAAATGTCCAAATTAAAATGACCATAACAAATGGAACGCGCCTCAGAAAATCCCCGAGATGTAATTCATTCAGCCAAAAGTCTGGTTTCTCAAGACATGAGCCAAGCCATCATGTAAGGCAGGCAGCCTGACCAGGTCCAGATTAGCTGCAGCCATCTTCCTTTTATGTTGATAGACCAGGAACCAGCCACGTCCAAAAATCAGGAACCAGTTATCATAAATCCAATTAAGTATGCGCCCTTAAGATCCACAGATGACAGCAGAGATAGACACGTCATCAAGTCTTCCAAGTCGATGAGATATCCAGCTGTGTGCATGCCAACAGGGCAAATCAGCTCGCCTACAGCCTGTCTTCTTTTTGAAGACATTTTATCTTCAATTTTGGTCAGTTGGTCCCTCAAGTGAGGGACCAACTGACCAAAATTGAAGTCCATAATTATGATTCTGAAGATTTTGTAGAAGAGAAGCTCTCAGACAGTTTCACATACAAGACAAAGCAAAAGCAAAGCGGAGACCGAGAGGAGACGTCCGCCCTTGAGAAGAGCAAGTGTTGAATGAAAATGAATGAAAAGAGTCATATGTCAGCCAAAAATTTGTTTATAAATATGGGGGAAAAATCCATAAATATGTAGCTTCGGCCTATAAGTCGCAGGTCATGCAAATTATGCTAAAAAACATCACTTATACAGCAAAATATAGTGTTTTGACCACCCCATTCTAAGCACACAAATGAAGCATTTTACCTTTTTCCTGCTGAGTGCCATGACCTCGTACCTAAAGGAGCTGACTCTCATCACAGCTTCTTCACAACAGCAAAATGCCCCAATGCAAATCATAATTCACAGGGCCCAAAAGACCCACTGCTGACAACTATGTACAAGACAGACCAGAACACACACTGTGGCTGCAAAGCCTACCAAGTGCCAGAGGTGTAAATACAAACAGAAGTCAAGAAAAATCCATTGCCTCCAGTTAGTCAGCTGTGCACAATGATATACACACAAATTCATTCGGTTTAATTCCAGGAAAAAACATTAAATCAGTTTTGTTCAGTGAAAATATGAAAAATAGACTCTCAGTCAATGCCTTATAAACAACATGGTGTTCTATCACAACGTTCACCTCCCTGCAATGGAAGAAAAGTCGACAAATAGAGCACAACCTACTTTTTACCCCACAGAGAACGCATACTCCACTCATACTAAATTACATCAATGTCCATTTGGAACTGATTAATAAGTGGCTTCAAAAAAATTTAAAAAGAGAAAACTAATTATTGGGAATTTACAAATACATGTATTTCTTATTTGACTGGAAATACGTTACTTGGAGGCATAGATGTCTGAAATTTGAATGTCCAATGGGATTTCAATGACAATAATGTCAATAAAAATGGTGTTTGTAAATAAAATAATTGGGTGCTGCCATTTGAAAATAATTGTCACATTTCAGTTTCACAGCTGTTGTGTTGACTTCTGTTTGTTTGGATCTACTTATTTCCCCAACTCCACACTGAAGATACAGCTCAACTCAAACCTGCTGCTCATGGACACCAGAGTTATTGCAAATCTGTTATTGCTGAACATGAGGAACATATTTTCCAGACCTTTATCCTTACCCGACATTAGTTGGCTAGATTTACATCTTGAGAGGTTAAAGCACTTGTAGCTGGCTAAAGAAGGTCCGCTCGGTATAAAGCAGGTGTTCATTCTGGGTGATAGTTGAATGTTGGGTTGGTAAAGCAGAATAAACTCCCGCTGTCAGCTAGCAGCTCAGTACAGTTTATTTTGTCTGGCAGCAGCTGAGTTTTAAAGCACAGCGACATGTCAGGTAGACTGACTGGAAGCCAAATGAAAAATGTCCCAAAATTCAGACGGTTGCTGTCAAAAACTTCACGAAAATATGACAAAAAGTCAATAAACAACACTTTTATCACCTTATTTTGATATAATCGGCAATAAACTTGATAGGCATTTATAAAAAAAAATATATAAAAACTGCATTACCTTGATTTTTACAAGACAAAAAAATATTGGTAAATTTGTTTTACTGTGCTAAGCTTCAACAGCAGAATATATTGTGGGCCAAAGTATTAAGAACTTACATTTTTGCAAAGTTAGTTGTAAAGTTAAACATTTTAGGGTGGAAACGACTCTAGGTGAAATAAACATGCAGTGTTAGTTGTTTTTAAAGAACTGGTTTTATCAGTCAAAGTTGACATAAGCAATAGTGTATCAGACATTTTGTACTTCTTCTGTAGGGATGGGCGAAATAGCTCTTTGAAGGGAACCGGATCTTGATGATCCGTTTGCTTCATAGAGCCGTTCAATTTTGAACGAATGACGTCATCATGTACACCATACTGTATATACAACATCACCTGTGGCGTTTGTGGCGTATGTCAAGTGAACACTCATCGAGTGCTTTAAAATATAGTTAAAATCTATTACAGTATTTTAAAGTGAATTGTTAAATGTAGATCCAATGGCATCTACTATATATTTTAACCTTGTATACTCAAAAGTCAACTTTAAACAAATCAACACAAAATCATTTCATAGATAATGAGGGACAAGATTTAGATAGAACATGTGTTGTTCTTTTAATTTGTTTACTTTAGGGGAGATCAACTACAATGAAAAAAAAAAAAAGAAAGAAAAATCCATACAACCACTGAACTAATTTCTTAAATTAAATTAATAATGTTTGATTGGAACCAAAACATGTAAAAAAATAAACTAATAATATCTCAATTTATTGTATTAGCTAGTTATATGTTTGCCTTATTATTAGACGTTATGAGGTTATCATAAGCTTAGCTGCTTTTGCTATGCTTATGTTGTCCAGGAGTGCCAAACTTGGTTTACAAATGGCCAAAATTAAAAACCTGGTCCAAACCAAGGGCCAGTTTCAATAAATACATAACCTCAAGTCAGACACCAGACATATTTTCTTGGTTGCAGGTTTGTTTGACTTTTCTGTTGCTCTTTTCACATCAAAAACAAAGACAACTGAAAAAGTCAAACAAATTTAACCTGGCTTCAAAATTGACCAACAGCATGAGAAGTCTGCAGTAAATAAATTATGCTCAGTGTGCTATACTATGCTATGATTTTTTTTTGCTATGCTGTACTATGTAGGTTATGCTATGATACATTTGTTTTATACTATATTATGCTAAGCTAGCCTTAGCAGAAGCTAAAGTCATGCTACACTAAGCTGTATTATGTTGTTAGTTTACAAAGGTTTCTAATCAGGAAAGTCTAACACAGATTAAAAAAACTAACATTTTCAAAAAGCATCTATAGAGTCAACATATTATATAACCTAAACTCTATTGTGTTCAATAACATTTCGGAAAACTGTCTAAATAAAGGTTGAGTGAATGAAAAAAATAACATTTTGCACCCATCACATTCACATGTTTGTACTGAAAATATACAAATTGGAACAATGGGAGCTGCAAGAACCACAAAGCACAAGATGTGCATCAAAAGATCAATAATATCTGTTAACATATTGGCAGGCTCCCTATTACAGGCTTTAATTGGTCAGATAATGTGCTCATGTGACTCTATCGGGTCAGGTAAAGCTCTCGTGAGCCTTGACTCAGTCAGGTAATAGTGCCAAGCGAGGCTGGTGACAGCATGACTGAAGGATGTAGTACGTGAGTAGTAAAACAACAACCAGCTCTTCTTTTCCATTTCTTTCTCCATTATACACACACAGAGAAACACACGCAGAAACCCAAACACTCTCCTCGCTCTCTAAAGCGCACAAACTCCATCTCCCTGAGGGGTAGTGATCTGTGACTCCTCAATGTTCTGTGCACATCTGAGATGACAGCACACACAACATGGCCAGCGCTTGAGTCTGGGTTCCACATGATCAGCCACAGCAGTACTGTACAGCAAACAAGATACAACCGGAGTGTGCACGGACGAGGCGATGGCACTGGAATTCCTCCGAATCCAACAGACAGGACTGCACAGAAAGACAGCTTGAGGTCATTCTTGGTCTGAGCAGGTACCAGACAGAAGGCCGTTCACAGTTGGATGCTAAAACACTTGGTAGAACATCTGACGCTGCCTTACAATGAACATTTATTTAAATACATCAACTCAACTTCTTTTTTTTCATTCAACCTTTATTTATCAGGTCAGTCCCAATTGAGTCTCGGGACTCATTTACGAGACCTGATTTTAACAATGAGTGATGATAACAGTAAACAACAAAGACAACAGTAGACAAAGAAAGCATGCTAATTTAGAACGACAAATGAAAGAAAATTGTATAAAATAAAATAAAACAGCTAGATTGTAAAGCAATTTAGAAAACTAAATAAAGGAACATGTCTGCATTGGTTTTTGCCATGAACTTAGCCATTGTTTGAAGCCACTTAGAGAAGTCAAGGTCGAGAGCTTCAGATCTTTTTGCAAAATAGTCCAGGAAACAGGAGCGGAGTAGGAGAAGGCCCTTTTGCTTTAGTTCAGTCTGCACTGAGGGAACACTGTATGTAATAATGTCCTGAGAGAGCACACTTTAAAGTGTCTGTGACATCATCTTTTAACTTAGCATGTAGTGACACAACATAAATATCTTGTATCATTCGACTATGTTCGTTTTAGCAAACAAAATAATATATTAATGACAATTCCTTTCAAAGTGAGTTTAAAATTAAAAACCGTGTTTCTTCATGGGACATCCGACCACACGTGAATGCAACATATGTGACGTAGGATGAAGAACGTCTTTAGAACGCCCCTTTTACATATTCATGGCGGACAATAAATAAAACGCCAAATGTATCAATCTAAGTGAAGATTTGAGCGATTTGTCTTCAAATTGGGAAGCAGAAAGTTAGATGAACAAGAAAAAGCAGGTTCTAGTTTAGGTCTGCACCGGTATTTATTTGAGTCTTACCTTTTCAGGAAGCGAGGGAGCTCCGAGGGGGGGCAGCTTTATTTATTCCATTCTTGACAAAGTATTTCATATTTTGGGAAAGTGAAAAGGCTCACTTGTTCACTTATGATATTAGAACACCCAAATGCGACACAACGTAACAGCATTTTTCAAGTTATACAAAAAAAAATAGGCGATCTGGCAGAGAATTAGTATACGTTATCATGGCAAGCGCAAACTGAGGTTCTTCATCCTACATCACAAGTGTTGCATTTGCGTGTAGTCTGATGTCCCGTGAAGAAACACGGTTTTTAATTTTAAACTCACTTCGAAAGGAATTTTCATTAATATATCTTTTTGTTTGCTAAAATGAACATAGTTGAATGATACAAGATATGTATGTTGTGTCAGTATATGCAAAATTAAAATATGATGTCACAGACACTTTAACTGCACTCACGCAGTGACATGTAGGAGGAGATGTAAGAAGGCAACAGGCCAAGAAATGATTTAAAGATGAAAATGTACCAGTGAGAGTGTAAGTGAAGTTAGTGATGACCAGTTAACCAGTGAATACAGGGTGCAATGATGGGTACGGTAGTTACAGCCAGATATGAATCTTAGTGCACCATGATAGACAGCATCCAACATCTGCAGGGTGCTTGTAGGGGAGTTCATGTAGATAATGTCACCGTAGTCAATGGAGGGAAGGAAAGTTGCAGTTACAAGGCGTTTCCTAGCATTCAGAGTTAGACGGGATCTATTTCTGAAAAAGAACCCCAATTTAACTTTCAGTTTCTTTACTAGGTTTTTGACGTGGAGCTTAAAAGAGAGATGCATATCAACCAAGATACCCAAATATTTGTAGGAATTGACAAACTCAATAGGAGCACCATTCAAGGATAAAATCAAAGGAAGAACTACTGGGACTGACTTCCTGTTTGAAAACATCATCCCTTTGGTTTTGTTGGCGAGATGGAACAAATCTGACTGGATGATGTCAAAAGCGGACTGCAAAAGCTGGAAAACCTTAGCAACTGTTTTAGCTCAACAATAAACAACTGTGTCATCAGCATAGAAATGTAAGGATGCATCAGGGATGCTCTGACCTACATTACCTATGTAGATTGTGAAGAGGGTGGGATCTAAGATTGAGCCTTGTGGTACACCGTTGTTAACAGTTATATAGCATAAAGAAGTACTGCTGTGTTGAACACAATTTCTTCTTCTTTCTGCTTTTTTAGTTACTTTTCTGCTGTTTTTAGCTTATTTAAGCTTTTTCCAGATAATTTCCAATTCTTTGTGCTCATTTCTGCTTCTTTTATCCTATCAGAGAATGTTCTAGCGAGACCTTAAAACGCAGAAATGGCAATTTACGAGATCTGCCTGACCCAAACTTTGGATCTGGACCTGGCCTTGAAGGCGGACTAACTCAATTCCTCCTGGGATGTTATGAAAAACAAAGATGCTCCATCTATCTCCTCACCCCTCTCTTTCCCAAGGCCGTGGACATGTGATAGAACCTCAACCAAGCTGATGAAAGCAAACACCTTTTATCTGGACAATGGCTGATGGCTCTGGACTATGCTACGACCTTCCCTTAAAACTCAATACCTTCACCGGCCTCATATGTATCATGTCTATTTATGTTGCTTTGCTGTGGTAGATATTCTGATGCCTCAAACCGTGCCCTGCCTAGGACACGGTGTGAGAGACTTATACACCTTCTCTCCTCATGTTTTCTTCACCTTTTCTCATCTAAGCCTAAAGTATTCTGAAAAGGATTAGAGGCCGCGTTCTTAAAGAGCATCAGCAACGTAAGCTCCGCCCATCTTTTGGACGACTGTATGGACATACTCTCGTTGTATCTCATATAAATACAATTTTTTCGTGGTAATTTTTGCTACTTTCAGCCTAATTAACTTTTTTTACGGTAATTTCAGCTTGTTATGCTCCTTTCAGTCTTTTCTGCTATTTCAGCTACTATTTAGCTGTTTTCATGATAATTTTAGCCTTGTCAGCTAAATCCACTTTTTTTTTTTTGCCAATTTATGCTCTTTCCACTCCCTTCTGGTAGTTTAAGCTTCTTTCTGCCTTTTCAGCTGATTTTCAGCTATGTTTTGCTAATTTCAGCTCTCTTTTTTTAGCTAATTTCCTAAATTTTTGCTACTTTTTGCTCAATTCAGCCAATATGTGTTCTTTTTGCTTTCTTCTGCTAATTGAGTCTTGTTCTTCCATTTCAGTTACATTTCAACATGTTTTTTTAGCTAATTTTAGCTGTTTTCAGCGTTTTTCAGCTATAAGAATTCACACTGCATTTTCGTAGGAAATGCAGTTTCTCCAGTTACGTTTACCTTTTGAAATACATCTTACTGCCACTGCTTTATAAATTAAAAATAGGACGATAAAAATCAAACCTTTCCATCAAATTACATTATTTTATGGAAACGCTGAAAATACAATTTCATTGTTCAAAAACAAGGAAGCACTAAGTGTTTGCGTTTGTGTGTCAGTTTGTGTGCACTGTTCAACGAGGAGGTGTGTTTGTTTCCAACACCAGTTATTATCACAGCACTAATTACCCAGGGGGATTGTGGGTAAACAAATCATTCTAAAGAAAAGAAGCCCAGAAAGAAAAGGGAGATAGAGGAGTGGAATAAAAACAAATAAAGCATTGGCACAAGAAAACACGGATGTGGAAGCGTGTTCTCCAGCGCAGGAAGACTAGATTTACTCATAACGGCAGTTTTTGTTTGGCATGTACGAGCGCCGCAGTGCTCTGACTTGGGTTGAAGGTGAAAAGAGTGGTGGCTCAGAAGTTAGAGAAAGCAGGCCTGTGATCGGGAGGCCGCAGGTTCAAATCCCCAGATTGGCATAAAAAAAACTGGGAAGGAAAGGTGAAGCAAGGGCATCTGCCTCAACCATGGTTTGCTTCACTGGGGCCCTTGAGCAAGGCTCTTAACCCTCCAGCTGCTCGCAGTCATCTAAGATGGCAGCCCTCTGCCATCTTAGAAATGTGGACATCTCTGTGTCCACATGTAAGATGGGAAAAGGCAGAGATTTAATTTCCCCTTTAAGGATTAAACCAGCCACTAGGGAGCACTAGCCAGTGGCTCTCTGGTTCTGGTCCCAAGCCTGGGTAAATGGTGAGGGTTGTGTCAGGAAGGGAATATGACATAAAACACTTTTGCTAAAGCTAACCTGTTAACAAGCAGGGTGCCGGCGGAAATTATGCTACTGTTAGTCGAAGACCACGAGAAGGGAAATGTGTCAGGAGACAGAGGGAGAAGACTCTAATGTGGGGAGTTGGCTGACATGATGCTGAGAAGGAAGGTAAATGTTTCATGTGTCCAAGAGACCAAGTGGAAGGGCAGCAAGGCTCGCAGCATTGGAGCAGGGTTCAAATTGTTTTACCATGGTGAGGATAGAAAGAGACATGGAGTAGGGGTGGTCCTGAAGGAGGAGTTGGCAAAGAATGTAGTAGAGGTGAAGAGAGTGTCAGATAGGGTGATG
>JARVJN010003515.1:0-11986 GCA_031763805.1 Argolebias nigripinnis
CACCAACTGTGTGTTGTCAGGCTGTGCAAAAAAGAAAAACAGTAAAAAAAAACCTGCCGATTCAACAGTAAACCAAATTTAAAAGAGATAACTGTTCGCGCCTCCCCTATTGTCTCTATCAGCCTTTACCTCCAGCAAAGGCATCATTTTCATCTGGTTTGCACAACGGATCAAAAACCGTAAATTTACCTAAGAGTGAAGCATCACCTTAACTTAAAATCAATTTAACCTAAAACCAAAATTTTGCCGGCCACCTCTCTATCAGAAACCTCATGTACTGCTTTCCAGAACACCTTATTAGTCTTACTGATACATTGTCAATCCGTTAAAATCCCTAGAATAAGCCTTTTCTGCTCTGTGGCTGAGCCTGAACTTCCATCACCTACTGTATATCATCCCTCTATAAATGTTGTTTCATATCATCCCACATTCTTGACCTTTCTTCTGTCACCTCCAAGTCCTTTCTGTTCTGCTCTCTCTTCTGGGTCCTCATCCTACCTTCCCTGTCTCCTCCAGCACCACCTCATGTCCTACGTCTCTACCTCCTGTCTTCTGTCTCTACTTCCTGTTTCCTGTCTCAACTTCCTGTTTCCTGTCTGCTGTCTCAACTTCCTATTTCCTCTCTTGTACACATATCTACCTATCATTCTCCACAAATCCCGAACTCCACATCTGTCCATGCAACATATTGTAAACTCCTGCATGTGTATTGTTTTCTGTGTCACCTAATCTTTGAACATTTTGTGTCATTAAACCCAATTGCTCGTACCTTTCAACTAGTTGTACCTGTTTTCTATGTTTCTCAGTTAACTCTTTATGCTCTAAAAATGTTTGACAGCTAGCCAGTTCTGTTTCAACTTAATGAAGCTATTGTTTGTGTTCTGTAACTTTGGAGAAGATTAACTGAGTCAAATTTACCGTTGATCCTTCTGCTGACTCCACAATTTGTATTAATAGACTTTCCCAATCCCTACATCTTTCAGTGTTTGCTGCCTGCAAAAATCTAATTATCGCTTGAACTCTTACCCATTGTTCTTGTAGAGTTTGTTGTTGCTCCTCAAGTTATTCCCTAATGAGTTCCATATCTTGTTTTTTCACAACTCATCCACTCAAATGTTTATTTTCACACAGTCACACAGTCACTGGTACTCTTGAACAACCTAGCTGAAAGCCTGTGTTGAAAATCACTGGAAATAGACTTACTGCTTTGTTATTCAACAGCCCCCTCTAGCGGACAAAATATGGAAGCTCCACACACAACTGAAATGAAGACAACTTTAAACACACACTCTCTGAGTCCACACAAACAATTAATGACAAATTAAAAACTCATAATATGAATATAAATGAACCCTATCCCCCTTATTTGTTATTAATTTCAAAGAATAAATGAAAGAAACAATCGCGAAACATTTAAAACGAATAAAATACGAGAACCAATCAGCACCACCGCATTTAAATAACGGGCGGGCTCCCCCTCTCTGACCTCCCATGGTCACACCTTCCAGGGTTTAATCCAACTACGTCAGTTTGCAAAGCTTACGCAAGGCACTCCGGGACATGTAGTCTCACGTCACACGTGACTTCCGGTGAGCCCACGACACACATCAGGCATCGGGTCAAATGTTGCGATCCCCAAAACAAGCTGCAGTGATCCAGCTAATCACGAAAGCACGCATCAAACTCGGGACCGAGTCCTGAACGTACAAACGTGCAAACAAGCCATATGGCCTAACCAGCTACTCAAGGATCGAATGTACCAGGAAACGTGAAACGAAACGAGCCAATGAAACAAGTCTCTGCGACGTCCGCTACTCACGTGACGGAACGGTTCCGCCCCCGTGAAACAAGCAGTCGCAAACGGCTACTCACGACCCAAACGGAACATGTCTACCAACCCAAAAGTAAGTAAGAAAAAATTTGAAATCCAAACGCACAACAGACACGGAAATAATGTAATCAAACGTGCGCGCGTCCCACACACGCGCCACTCGGGCCGAATCCGGGCGACAGGGACCGTCCCGCACCCACACGAGAGCCACTAGGCCACGAGTGTCTGATTAAACTGAAACCAGTGTCAGGTCGAATTAAGAGTATTTATCTTAAAGAAGCGATCTTTATCACGATATCACTCCGTGTTCAAAGTGCAGTAAAATTTGGACGGCGGGCCAAAACGACGTTTTAGGTTCAAACCACGGTCGACTCACTTTGAATTGTTTTCTGTGGGCCCAGCCTGCACTCAGCGCACGAAGCAGTCGTCCTCCATTGTCCGAATCAGATAGAGACCTGGTCCACGATCGGGGTCACCATGCTGAAGGAATCAGCTCTCGTGTTCAATGACCAGGAGTGTCTTAAAATGATAAAGATTTATTGAACAGACACAGGTAAACAGGATAATCAGAGTTACAGCATGAATAAGTTCAATTCTATGTGCACATAGAATTTGCTGAGCATCACAGACCTGTCCGCGCCCGAGGTCTTGAAGGAATGCTGCTTCTCCCTGGTTTGTATGTGGTATCATAAAGATACTCTGAGCTTCTTCTGGTGTTTGATTGGCCAACTCTACTGATAAGGCATGGTTGCCAGGACAACAGAGATTTATGAGTGGCCTTCAAGGTCTCCTACAGACCTGCTTGTAGATTATGTGTGTATGTGACTCTTTGTTTAAGCCAAACATAGAGTTTCATGTGTTCTGTATATGTTTATTTACGTTTATACTGTGAACTTTATGTGTAGATGCACTAATCGGTCTGTATTAGATTGTCACTATGTGTGTGCTTTATATATTTAGTTATGTTCTGTAAACTTATGTGACTCTGTTTGTTTTCTGCCCTTCCCCCAGGAATGTCTGCCAGAGGCAGAGCTGGTTGGGACAAAATCACTGTTGGACCTACAGTCTGTTGCTGACTCTTTGTTTAATCAAAGACCAAGTGAGTTTAATAAAAGCACTATGTTCTACTTGTGTGAAATAATATAGTTTCTAAGCTACTGTAAGGCACATAAAACATGATTAGCATAAACATTTGTGATAAACAGATGTGAATACCTTGATTATAGATCATTTAAGAATTAGTTTCAATCAGAATAACGTATAAAAAGGCATGGTATCCTTCACACCCTCTCTTGACCTATTAAAAATAGGTCAAAAACAACCTGTACGACTCCATCCGGACCCCCAAAGAGGATCCCAACCCCAATACCACACCAAAAATTATCACACCAAATAAAATCAATCAAATCTAAAAATCAACTACATCTAACCCACCTCCATATGACTCCAAAAACAATCACCAAACTAAACTGTGAAAAGGTAAAATCACACCCTAAAAACTACAATGACCTAAACTACGAAACCATAAAAGAATAAATGCAATCTCCACCTCAATTCCACCTCCAAACACCCCCTTGCCTTTACAGGTATCTGGTTTCAGCCAAATACATGTGAGGTTGTGCGTCAGGCAATGATCCGCGTCTGGCCTGCACCATGGGAAACAAAGTCCCATAATCATCCATCTCCCTAGAAGCAATCATCCTAGAGATCATTGCCCATGCACAAGGTGACACACATCCCATAAACACGCAAAATAGGACAAGAATAGCCAGCGGAAAGGCCAAAAGCTTGACCAGCACCTGCATCCATGACCCACTAGTGAACCAAGACAACACATCCCACTGTCCTGCAGGTGCATCTGCCGCCTTTGCCTTCTGAAGTTCTTTCAGTTGCGTCAGGGCCGCTGTCACTCTGGCCTAGGGATCTGAACCAGTCTCATCCGGTATGTAAGTACAGCAGGTGTCTCTACCGATAATCTCACATACACCCCCTCTCGACGTCGTCAACAGACCCAAAACCAACCTGTTCTGCAAAACCATAATTCTGAGGGCAGTTAGCTCAGCCGAGATGCCATCCAAAGCTTTAATCGTCGAGTTCACGAAAACCCCAAAACGGTAATCCAACGTTTCCAAACATAACATGAGTTTACCTACACCTGCCCATGGAAAAAGTGAAAGCATGACTTTCTCTCCTGTCGTCCAATGCTTAAATTCCTGTGGCACATCTGAACCCCAAATAGAGTCGTGAGGTTTGAGAACAATCGCTCTCTTGTCACGAACATAATGAGACCCATTACTGATGGACGCCATAAATGAGTCGTCTGTCACAGCTACAGGTGCGTACATTCCAGTCCAGTTTGCAGGTAAAGTTAAAAGCACATGACCACACAACCAAGCCAGATACTTAATAGGAAATGTCCCATTCCTTCCAGGAACACCTATGTGATGGTTCCCCGGATAGTACACTGCTTGACAGCTCTCAGGTGGCAATGAGCCCACCACTACCTGATAAGAGTCTTGTTGATGTGCGCAGTGTACACAAATAGGGAACTGGTCACCAGGCGTCCACTCTACATACTGGCTCAACACCACCACCTGTTCAGACTGTGTCAACTTGTACCTTCTAGCTTTACACCTCAGTGGTTCCTTGATGTACCCTTTGGAACTGTACTGCATAAAACAGAAAGACAACCTACGCTCTAAAGGCTTCACTTGTAGGGCAGGTGAGATACAGTGATAGGAAGCTTAGTGCAGATGTAACACTCAGAGCTATGGTGCCCTCTAGCCAAAAATTGAGCGTACTTGTACCAACTGTTCATCTGAAAGCTATGTGACAAATTCAGAGTCAACTGATCAATATCCTGAATCTGAGACCATGCTCTAAGCTTGGGGACCTCTCTCTTGTCAATTGTATGAGTGACTGAAATACACCTTGGATGACCTGGTACCACACAGTACAACTCCAACATCAGGATGATGGAGATCAAAATCATGGACACCACACCTCCTACTATAAAGATTCTGTGATGACTATCAGCCATGATGAACCCACGTTAAAAACACTTTACAATGTCTAACTGTGAATCCTGAAATGCAGTGAAATATAATAAAAGCACAAATAAATTGAACCCCTTCTCAGTTAAATGAGCACACCCTGAAAAGGAAAACACCTGTAAGCAAACAGTGTTGAAAGTCCAAACACTCAATGTATGCAAAGGTTACAAAATCTTCTTTTCCTCCTCTTTTTTACACAGGAATCACAGGATCATCACCTGCAAGGCAAATTCATTCTGAAAATGAACACATCACACTTCTAATGAATTCTAAAAAACATATAGAAACCTTAAACCTTGAAATTGAGTAAAATCCTTAAAAGTTTTATTGTTGAAACCTTAAGATTGTAAAATATGAATCAACTTAAACCCTGAAATTGAAGAATGTAACCCAAACCCTTAAAAATTTGATCTGATTGTAAGTAAGATGTATGTGCTGATGTGTTTCATACCTCTAAATTCAACTTCTAACCTTAGAAATAGTAAAAAATGATAAAATTTCAGTAAAAGTTTAAATGTAGCAGCAAATTGTTGACAACTAAGTCAACTCTAAGATAGAAAACTAGTAGTAAAATATGGGTTAAAATATAAAATATAACACTAAGATTAATACTCAAAGGTGAAATCTAAAAATATGATTAAAATATGTGATCTATGAAAATGTGAAATCTAAAGTTTAAAATTTTAATGATTGACCCAAACTAAGGTGATAATTCTAAGAATGTAAGAAAATATAAAAGTTAATAAATTGGGATGTCTCAACACCTTTAAAATTTAAACACCCTGTAAGTCTTTGTTGATTTTACCGAACACCCTGAATTTTGTTCTTCACAGATCTTACTGATAGATGCATTCCTTCAGAGGTAGCTTGGACGTTGAAAAAGCCACCACCCCCTTTGGGCTACAGGCTGCTGAAGATAATAATAAGGCCAGCTGGGATTCATTCAATTTCCCCACTCCTCTGGCAAACAGCCCCTACTCAAACCCAACAGGATGGATGCTCCTCTTGCCGTTACTCTGCTTTTTGAAGATACAAAATTGCTGTCGCCTTTACCCTAATAAGGCAACAACACAGAAATAACTTTGGCTAGGGGGAACTTACTTCCCTATCGTATCTCGGCCGCTGATCACAAAAGCAAGATCAAAGATGCTTTTCAGGATGTTTTCTCACCAGATGCCAAACACCTCCTCAGGAACAGATCACTTCACAGGAAGAAGAAGAAGCCCACACTTTCCTTGATCACAGTTTTCAAAGATGAAGGTGCACCAAGGCCCATAGCATGTGTGGAACACTTACTCCAGATGCAAAGAAGGAGCTTTCAGCTTTTTAGTTCCGTCAGGTCTGCCTCGACCTGATGTAATGACCTCTGTGGCTCCTTTGCTAGTGCACACTGACTCAGATGGTACCACGTTGAGCCTTTACCTCTTAGGCGCACTGCATATGAGGTGTGCTCAGTGACTTGAAATGGACCCATCCACCTTGGCTCCACCCACTTCCTTTTAGTGACCCTGAGAAGCACCCATGGTGTCAAAGGTCATCCAGGCTTTTCATCCTCATTAGTGATGGAATCAGGGATCTGTAGGTGGAAACTGGACAAGAGACTTCTTAGTGTTTCAATGTATATTGTGTGTGACATATTTGCAATTTCTTCCGAGGGCCATTCAATATTTTGCTGAGGCCTTGGAAATGACATTCTAGTAGTTAACTCATAAGGGATGAAACCTATACCCCTATTCACAGAAGCTTTCACAGCCATAAGGGCGATTGGTAGAGCGTAAAGCCAATTAATTTCAGTCTGTGCACAGATTTTAGCTAATTTTTCTTTCAGGTTTCTATTTAAACGCTCAATTTTTCCCTGAGACTGGGGGTGATAGACTGTACCAAAAGCATGCTTGAGGCCTAAAGCCTTTTCAACCTTTTGCAGATCTGCATTTTTTAAATGAGTACCGTTATCTGATCTGATTTTAGCAGGAAAACCATGACTAGGAATGTAATGATTGATTAAACACTTAATCACAGTTTTGCTGACTTCTCTTTTCGCGGGCCAGGCCTTTGGCCAGCCAGTGAACACATCCACGTAAACAAGTAAATATTTTAAACCCTTTACTGGTTTGATCATGTTGGTGTAATCAATGATTATCTCATGACCTAGTGTCATCTCAGTTGGAAATTTGCCTTGTTTGCGCGGCTTCATCGTCGGTTTCGAGTTTACAAATGCTTTAAGCAACAAATTCAAGTACGGGTGCCACCATTTGAGGACATTCCTCCTCATCTGGTATATGTCCATGTGCGCTAGTCCGTGTGCTTCCTCAAAAACTCTCCTCTTCAGGCTCAGTAGAAGAACCCATCTTCCATCTTCAGGATGTATCCACAATCCATCTTGCCTCACTTTAGCTCCATTGCCCAGCCACACTGTTTTTTCTTCAGGAGCTGCCCCTTGTTGACAACAAGCGATGGTTCCGTCTTCCCATCTCATGTCCCTCTCTTCTTCTGAGATGATCACCATCATCTGACTCCAATTGATGTATCCTGATGCTCTTTTTGCTTCCAAATCAGCTTGACAGTTTCCTCTTGCTGTGTAGGATGTGTCCATGTCAAGTCCTTTACATTACACAATTGCTACTTCTGCTGGTAACATTAAAGCTGTTGCTAATTCAGTCACGTCTGCCTCATGCTTAATTGGCTTCCCATTTGTTGTCATAAAACCACCTCTCCTCTACTGAGCAAGTTCTACATGCGCAATCCCACAGGCATACGTAGAGTCTGTGAAGATGGTAAACTTTTTACCTGTTGCCCACTGTAATGCAGAAATCAGAGCCCTGACATCTGCCCTCTGCGCCGACTGCACCCTTTGTAGATTCTCACACACTAGTGTTTCAAAACCCTGATCTATCTGAAGCACCACTGCAAAACCAGCACTAAGCTGCCTATCCTGTTCATGGAAACAACTTACATCACAGGACACCATGTGTCCCTCCTGTAATAGTGCAGCCTTCAAATCTGGTCTCACCTTGTTATCAACCTCAACTCTTTTTTCACAAACATGTGGCTCGCCCATACCTAGTCTGTCTGTCATGTTGATCCCCTTGTGTGTGAACAAGTTAGGTGCTTCAAGGACTTTGTTGATTCTCTGCTACCTTAATGGTGACATGGTGAAGTTCTGTGAGTTCACAAAAGCAACAACATTGTGTGATGTTAAAATATTCAATGTATGACCCAATATCAAATGTGCAGTTTTCTGAACCAGCTTAGCCAAACCTGCTGTGTGCTGAGTACAGGGTGGATACCTTTTATCCAATGCTGTCAAGTAAACAGGATACATACATCAAAACCCGGCACCTTCCCTCATGTCTCTGAAACAGGACACCATTAATTACCTTGTCTGTCTCAGAGACATCAATGTAGAAGGGATGCCCATAATCAGCCAATGCCAACTATAAGGCACTGCTCATCTGTTGTTTCACCTTAATAAAAGTCCTCTCAGCTTCCTCGTCCCAGTCCAGCTCTGCAGTGGGGTTTCTCATACCTTTCTGTTTAACCAAAGCGCGCAAAATCTGTGTTTGGCCTGCATAATCTGGAATATATTTTCTGCTGTACCCTGTCAGGCCAAGAAATGACAGCATCACTTTTACTGTCCGTGGTTTTGGATGATGTAGAATTGTGTCGCGGTGAGAAGATGAAAGGCCTGTTCCCTTCTGAGAGATCACTCTCCCTAGGATAGACACCTGTCGTCTTGCCACCTGTAGTTTAGCTTTACTGACTTTAAAACCAGGAGCATGTAGGTGTTCTAGGACTGTTTGGGTTGCTGCCAGCGAGTCCTGGACAGTATGGCTGGCGATTAACAAATCGTCAACATACTGCACAAGGACCTTGTCCTATGTGAGTGGAACCTCACTCAAAACCTGTTTCAAGACTTGGTTGAAAATCCCGGGCGACAATGCGAATCCCTGAGGTAATCTCGTGTGCCGTAGCTGTTCACCCCTAAAGGTGAATGAAAAAATGTCCCTACACTCTTCTGCTAGTGGCAAACAGAAAAATGCATTAGCGAGGTCCAAGCAGGTGAACCATTCATGTTTTGGTGTCAAATTGTTCAAAGCCACGTAAGGATTTGGAACCGAGACTATTTGGGTTATCAATAATTTATTCATTGACCTTAAATCGAGCGCCATGCAGAATTTCCCTGTGTTTGCTTTCTGCACAGGTAAAATTGGTGTGTTCCAATGAGACTGTCAAGGTTCTAGCACTCCACTTGCTTTTAATCTTAGGATTATCTTTGCAATACCCTCCTCTGCAATTGGTTTGTGAGGATATTGTTTAATCCACAATGGGTAAGTAGTTTGGACCTGAAACATAATGGGCGGGCAGGCGATCTGTCCCACATCTGTGGGGCCTCTTGACCACAATGTCTCAGGCATACTATCAATCAACTGACCAGCGAGCGGGTGGTCAGTTTGTTCACGAATGTGCTCCATGCGGAGCTTTTCATGCTGCATTACAGCTACATCATGTGCAATAGACTCAATTGAAAAACACTCACAGCTAGATGAATGCCAGACGTACGGTACACGTGTTTTTACCCAGTCAACAGCTTCAGAAGCCCTTTTCGCCATAGGCCCCAAGTCTTTAGCCTGAAATTTTGGATTCAAACCTAATGAAATATGAGAAACAGCTTCAGTGCTCATCCTGTACCACTCTTGCTGCTCAGGAGTTAAATTAACAATTGTAACTACTCCCTCTCTTCCCGCATAGATATTCCCTGTTGTAATTGGTACAATTTTACCTTCTATTTGCTCTGCAAAGTGGTCCTGAAACACCTCATCTCCTCTCCTGTCATAAAAGATGGTGACATGTGGGGGGTCGGTGGATTTGAGTAAGGTTGGAGTTCCTGTAACCAAGGTTTCCACACAAGGTAAACAGAATAGATGCCCCCTCCACCCATGACTTCAGGTTCAAGCAACCCCCAGTACATGTCAGCATATTAATTTTTTACTGGTTGTATCACACACTGTGAGTGGGTAGTGGTGAACTAGCTGCATTTCAATGAGGTGCCGTCCGGCAGCCTCACCATGAGTCCATCTGATGAGCATAAAATTGAAGCTCTCAGTCTGATCAGCATGTCTCTCCCTAGCAGATTGGCAGGTGCACTTTTAGCCACCACAAATTGGTGAATCAGAGTCTGTGTTCCCACTTTTGTGAGTAGTGGGCGCTTTACAGGCAGTCTTTGTGTAGCCCCAGAAAATCAAATCACCTCCACTGACTTATGTGACAGTTCACAGTCAGGTGGGGTGTGAGTCACTGTTGAAAAGGTTGCTCCTGTGTCAACCAGAAATTGCAAGGTTTCATTTCTCACTTGCACTTCAATGGTTGGGTCTGCCCCTCCCATAACACTCAGGACTTTCTGTGGGATGTCTTATTGTTATTGGTAGCTTCATCCCCCTGGTACGAGGGAAGGCTGGACTGCCTGCTGCTGAGGTAGAGTCTGTTGCATAAGTGGTTGTGGTTGAGGTAGTGGTTGTTGTTGAGGTAGCAGTTGTTGACCTCCCATCTGCTGAAAGGGCAGTGGTGGGCCCATGGGTTGTTGGTATAACGGTTGTTGACCCATGGTTTGTTGGTACAGCTATTGCTGTCTCCACATTTGTTGCTGTGGTTGTTGCCTGTACTTGTGGATGCAGTCTCGCACCCAGTGCCCTTGCAATCCGCACACATAGTAGGCACCTACCTGCTATCCCCATTGTGGAGCGCTTGAGTTCCAGGACCCTCCACGTCCCCTTTGGCCACCTCCCCTGCCCCTTGTCCAGCTCCTTTTGCTGGATGTCTACCTCTGCCTCTCGGGCTAGGAGTTTCAGACCACTGTTGCACAGCAACCACCCCAGAGGCATCTACTACCTCAGAGGCCTCTACTGCCTCCTTGGTGTTACCTTGTACTGCTTGTATAGTTCACTTTTTTTCTCTTTTCCCTTCTTCTCATCGTTATGTATCTGTCTGGCCTTCAAGAGCTGGAGTTTGTCCAACTGACTCTTTTCATTCTCTAATTCTGCTGCCTCTTTATCACCCTGCCTTTTAGCATATTTCAGACGATGTACGACGTGTTTCTCCCACCGGTCGGGTGAGGCAGTGAGCAAATCGACATTTTTCTCCAACTCAACGACCACCAGTCGGTCTGAAACACCAGTGGTCCTGAAACACCTCATCTCCTCTCCTGTCATAAAAGAGGGTGACATGTGGGGGGTCGGTGGATTTGAGTAAGGTTAGAGTTCCTGTAACCAAGGTCTGCATCCAATCGGTCTTCTGTACGAGCTACTGGGGAACTCATTGTTCAGATTACGGATGTACCCACGTGTTGAACTACTGGGATACTCCTGTGCTGGACTGTTGGGACCCTCATGTTCTGACCTATTGACACCACCACGCAGTTAGTCTGTTGAAAACCGCTTTTCTGAAATATGGACGCTGCTGAATATACCACACGCATACACCCGTGATTTTCTTTCAAGTTTCTTTATATTGTTGCATGAAAGTCCACGGATCAATTGTCCTGTCCCACCGGAACTCGTGGACTTCTTCTCCTATTGGGAGAGGGTACAACGTTCTTACAATTGGACCTATATCAAAATACACGTCAGAAAACGGAGTGTCGTCAGGGGCCTCTGAGATCTTATATGGACATCCTCCAATTAATATCTGCGAATTTATGTAAGTCTGGAACCAGGATTGATTGGCACAACGTGCAAACGTGGCATTTAGATCTCCCACTGCCAACTTGACTCCTACAGTAAGAGCGTTAAATCTATCAAGCCATCTGCCCCCGCCCTCTGACATATCTGGTAATTTATCTGTGAGGGCATCTAGATCTCGTATGTTATAAGGCTTATACCTTTTCACCTGACCCCTATGACCCTGGGTTCTCATCAGTGGCAACATCGTTCCTCTCCTGTAACTACCCTCTTGTGACATCCATCATCGTCATCCTCCTTAGCTGGTCTTCTGTACGAGCTACTGGGGAACTCATTGTTCAGATTACGGACGTACCCACGTGTTGAACTACTGGGATACTCCTGTGCTGGACTGTTGGGACCCTCATGTTCTGACCTATTGACACCAC
>JARVJN010004702.1:0-11830 GCA_031763805.1 Argolebias nigripinnis
ACCGGCACAAGAGATACACTGGCTTGTGCTCCCTAGTGGCTGGTTTTATGATTTACTTAAAAAGCTGAATTATTTTAAAAGTCATTGAATATAATGTGCTGAGTCAGCATTAAGTTCGCCGTGTTCCTACATTTGCTGAAAACTTCTGCACACTTTGAGCTGTTTTAGCTGCACGTGGATCAAACGTAAGCCGTCCGTTGACGCTGTGCATGAATCAAAACGTTCAGCTTGTTCAGGTGTTTAGTGTTTTGTAACGTCCACACTTTTAAAAATACGTAATTATAAATATTTTCCAGAAGAAATAGCTCCTTTGAGTTCTGCTTTAGGATTTTTGTTCTGTTTTCGTCTGCTGCTTTTAGCTTCTGTTTTGGTACTTTTAGCTTTAAATGTTTTGCTATGTTTAGCTTTCGGCTATGTTTTACCATCTTTAACTTTTGTGGGATTGTTCTTTCAGCAAATTTTAGCGTTTAGCAAGTGATTTGCTATATTTAGATAGCCTTTTGAAACCATTAGTATTTTGTTACTTTTAGCTACTGTTTGGCTACTTTTAAACAACGTTTTTAGTTGATTTTACTGTATCGCTGCCTTTAGATAGCATTCTGCTATTTTTGTCTTTAGTTGGTCTTACACTATATTTAGCTTTAAATGTTTTTGCTATGTTTAGCTTTCGGCTATGTTTTACCATCTTTAACTTTTGTGGTACTGTGCTTTCAGCAAATTTTAGCGTTTAGCAAGTGATTTGCTATATTTAGATAGCCTTTTGAAACCATTAGTATTTTGATACTTTTAGCTACTTTTTGGCTACTTTTAAACAATGTTTTTAGTTAATTTTACTGCATCACTGCCTTTAGAAAGCATTCTGCTATTATTGTCTTTAGTTAGTCTTATATTATATTTAGCTTTAAGCTAGTATTCTGCTCCCCTCTCTTATGATTCATTTAGGTGTAAGAAAGCTCCTAACTCAAGGGATGAGCCAGAGCTGTGTCCTTAAATGAGATTTTTAGGCTCTTCAATGCCAGCGGTCTGCACAAAGACTTCCCCACCTCCATTATTTTTAAATCTGTGAAAAACACCAATGATAAAGTTTGACATAAAAACAGTGTTTTAGCTGCAGTGAGGTCTCAAAGAGCTAAACGTGATCAGCTGAAGGATGAGTCCCTCCAGTCATCGATGGAATCGTTCCTGTTCTATTTCGTGTAAGCTCCGCCCTTTAAAAGCTGTTGCTATTGGGTTTACCCGCGCCTCATGCCAAAACACTGAAAATTTCTAGTCCATGCCCACCTGTTGTGGGCCCCACCCGGTCGGCTCCCGTTTTTCTTCAGCCACTCAAAGAACACACTACTTCTATGACAAAGAAGACCTTCCGTCTGTGACGAGACCAGACGAGCTACATTTTTTCGACGGACCTGCACGTCTTGTGTGAAAGCTGCCTGGGAGCTGATAACACGCTCGGCAAGCTTTGGACCCGCTCTTCTCCCGTCCAGCCTGTAAGTTTTATTTTTACCTTTTTGGCTGAAGAGAAATAGCTCCCGGTTTGAGCTCTTTTCCTCTAAGGAGGACGAGTTTCAACCGAGGGTGGAATGTTCGCCTGACATTTTCTTTTCTTTTGGACCCGCTGGACGCGGAGTCGGGAACACGCCCCCCTCTGAGCTAGCAGCCCGTTCCACCTTGCCTTTTTCAGGAGTTTTTGAAGCCGGTACTGCCTTCACGCTCAGAAGCTGAACCGCGTTTCTCCTGCCCAGAAAACACACAGGTGTCCACGCCTACAACAGGTGGGCGTGGACTAGAAGTTTTCAGTGTTTTGGCGCGAGTAAACCCAATAGCGACAGCTTTTAAAGGGCTACGCTTACGCTCAGTGAATCTGGGGTTACAATACGTAACCAACATTTTGTAGACACCTTCAGATTATTTCCGTTCATTTCTTTTGAAGTCTTCTTCGGTCCTCCACTTGTCAGCTGCACAGATCGTTATTTTCATAAAAACATTGCAGAAGGACGAAGCAGAACTTTGAAAACCTTCAGAAAGCTGAAGATCTGCTGATCAGGAAATATTACAGGAACATCTGGCTGTTTTGTAGCGATCGATAAAGAAATGGTTTAATCCACGAGTCGAGCCACGTTCAGCTGTATTTGGCTTTTTGTGGGGGATTCCCTTATTTGAGCATGCTCCGCTTGTGTGTAAATCTTCATCATTTCAGGCATTTTCCCAGTGGGGGCTTCTGATGAAAGAGGTCAGCCAAGTTTCTGTCGTGTTCCTCTATGATTGACTGTGTTTACAGTGACGGGCCACACACACATGAATCGTTCGGCTCATCAGATCGACTCTAACGATGCTTCAGCCCGACTCTACAAACACGCCGTCAGCGCTTCCCACCATCAGCAGCCCCTCAGCCGACGGGTCGCCATGCGTGGAGCTCTCAGCAGATCAACAAGAACCCGACTCGCTCCAGAGTCCAAATCTGGATCTGAAGGACGGAGAAACAAGAAGCTCGGGAACGATGAGCCTCAGCAGGAAGTGCAGAAGCAGCTGAAAGTGTTTCTGCAGTAAACAGCTGAAGTGGACCGCACTTCCTGTTGCCGAGTGTTTTCCAGCTTCTCTCAGCGAAGCCACAAAGTGACACCTGTTCACTTGTTGGAGGTGAACCACCTGTTAGCACCAAGAGCTAAAACATCTGTGAACTACAACATCTGTTCAGCTGTGGGGAGTCAGCACCAACAGCTAAAACATTGGATTCACATCTGTTCGGCTGTGGGGAGTCAGCACCAAGAGCTAAAACATCTGTGAACTACAACATCTGTTCAGCTGTGGGGAGTCAGCACCAACAGCTAAAACGTTGGACTCACATCCGTTCGGCTGTGGGGAATCAGTGTCAAGAGCTAAAACATTGGACTCACATCTGTTCAGCTGTGGGGAGTCAGTGTCAAGAGCTAAAACATTGGACTCACATCTGTTCGGCTGTGGGGAGTCAGTAACAACAGCTAAAACCTCAGACTCACATCCGTTTGGCTGTGGGGAGTCCGTAACAACAGCTAAAACCTCAGACTCACATCCGATCGGCTGTGGGGAGTCAGTAACAACAGCTAAAACCTCAGACTCACATCCGTTCGGCTGTGGGGAGTCAGTAATAACAGCTAAAACCTCAGACTCACATCCGTTCGGCTGTGGGGAGTCATAACCATGAGCTAAAACGTTGAGCTCCCTTCCTTTTGGCTATGGGGAGTCAGCACCAAGAGCTAAAACATTGGACTTGCAGCCGTTCGGCTGAGGGAAGTTAGTATCAAGAGCTAAAATGTCTAGCTCGCATCTGTTCAGCTGTGGAGTCAGCAACAACAACTAAAACATTGGACTCCCATCCATTAGGCAGTGGGGAAGAAAAGCTCGACCTTAAAGTTCAGATTTTTTCTTTAGATCTTAACAATCAGAGAATCTAATTTGTTTTTGAACGTTTTCATCAAGTCAAGCCTGAATGTCTGTTTAGCTGAAGGAACGAAAAGTTTGTAAAACAGAAAAAATGATTTTTTTTTCTTCATGAAGCTTTTATTGTGACATTTAAGAGCAGAACTAAACCACTCTGCTGCTGCTGCTGTTGTTGTTGTTGTTTAGCCTGGTAACTTTGTCTACAAAAGGAAAATGTTTTGACAAACAGGAACATTTCTCTCTGATTCTCCAAACTGAGATCACTCTGCTGTCTGCTGCAGGTAAGATACTGACTACTATAAGACTTTTAACTGCCTTATATTTTAGCTTCCTGAACAAATTTCAGCTGCATTTTAGCTGTGAGGAGCACGTCTGCTGGGACACACTACACTTCATCCCAGCAGTGATGTCCCTCAGAACATTGATAAATGATTTATCAGATAAAACAGATAAAACAGATAAAAAGATAAAACAAAACCATAGCTAAAAATTAAAAATGACAAAACCGGAGGAAAAAGCTACTACACTTAGAAAACCAGCAGCTAAAAACTAAATATAGTAAAATGGTAGCTAAAAGCTGAATTTAGAAAATCAGTAGCTAAGATCTAAAGGTAACAGGCCACTAGCTAAAATCTAATCGTTTTACTTTAATACATGGAATTGGTATATGTAATGGATTGGAATATGATGTTAAAGTTGCACAGTCAATATCTGTATTCAAGACAATGATTAAGAATAGATTGTTGAAAAGTTATATGTGAATGTTATATATTTAAAATCTCTATAAATTAGTTATATTATTATGAGTTATAAATATGGTTTATGGATAATTTTTGCTTGAATTGATTGTTTAAATGGAATTTTTTTTTAAAAAGGGGCAGATATAAGATTATCTTCTTCTTTTGCTTCCTTTCATTTTAAATTTGTTCATTTCTCTATATCATTCTGTAATTTTTTTCGTTCTTTTATGTTTTAAATTTGAAATGATAAATAAATAAATAAATAATGTAGCTTACTAGTAGCTAAAATCTAGAGTTAGCAAACTAGTAGTTCAAATCTAAAGTTAGCAAACCATTAGCTAAAATCTAATGTGAGCTATAGCTAGAATCTAAAGTTAGCAAATCAGTAGCTAAAAGCAACAATAGCAAGAGCAAAAATCTTAGTTGAAAAGATCAAAACCACAACTAAAAGCTAAATGTAGTAAAACAGCAGCTAAAAACTAAATGTAGTAAAACAGTGGCTAAAAGCTAAATGTAGTAAAACAACTGCTAAAATCTAAATGTAGTAAAACAGCAGCTAAAAACTTAATGTAGTAAAACAGCAGCTAAAAACTTAATGTAGTAAAACCGCAGCTAAATGTAGTAAAACAGCAGCTAAAATTTAAATGTAGTAAAAACAGCAGCTAAAATTTAAATGTAGTAAAACAGCAGCTAAAAACTAAATGTAATAAAACAGCAGCTTAAAGTTAAATATTAAAAACAGCAGATAAAATCTAAATGTAGTAAAACAGTGGCTAAAAGCTAAATGTAGTCAAATAACAGCTAAAATCTAAATGTAGTAAAACAGCAGCAAAAAACTTAATGTAGTAAAACAGCAGCTAAAAACTTAATGTAGTAAAACAGCAGCTAAATGTAGTAAAACAGCAGCTAAAATTGAAATGTAGCAAAACAGCAGCTAAAATCTAAATGTCATAAAACAGCAGCTAAAAATTAATATAGTAAAACAGCAGCTACAATCTAAATGTAAAAAACAGCAGCTAAAATCTAAATGTAGTAAAACAGTGGCTAAAAACTAAATATAGTAAAACAGCAGCTAAAATCTAAGTGTCATAAAACAGCAGCTAAAATCTAAATGTAGTAAAACAGCAGTTTAAAATCTAAATGTAAAAAACAGCAGCTAAAATTTAAATGTTATGCTCTGACCCTTGACACTTATTAATCATCTTTCTGACTCACCATGAATCGTGTTCTTTAAAATGACCTCTGACCCCAATGTCTGATGTTTTTCTACACAGTTCTCGTCAGGGACACAGTCAGCTACAGTCTGACACATGTTTATCTTATTCTCCCTGTTTCTAAGAAAGAAAAACAAATAATCGATGAGGTTTGTTTTATTTGATTGACAAGTGTGAACATGAATAATTTTGATTGTTGTTCTCAAACATTTAATGAAATCATGCAAAATATTACAACATATTTCTCTGTTCTGTTTTACAGAAAGTGATTATTCCTTCAGAGATACCTGTCGTGAGCAGTCTTTGAGCTGAAGCTGTTTTCTTCAGAGGGGAGTCACAGTGTTCCAGCAGCAGCTAAAAACTAAATGTAGTGGGAATACAGTAGTTTGTTTTTAATTATTATTATTATTATTACCAAAATCCGTGTAAATGAAAATAAACTGATCAGAACCGCAACTCAACATTGAAGTATGCAGTGGTCCACATGTGGATCAGCGTCCGTGGTGGACTTGGGGTTCTGGTCGTGGCGGTTCTGCAGCAGATTCCTGCAGAGCTCGTTTCAGTCATCGAGTGCAGGAACGGCCCGGTTGGGTTTCAGGTGATGACACGTTCCTGCTGAGATGCTGATGAGGAGCTGGAGCTCAGCCAGCAGCTGCTTCTGTCAACGCCTGGTCCACTTCAGAGCAGCTCCTCCATCACATGAGCCTTATCTAATTAATAAATCATTATATAATGTCACCAAATATATAATCACTTTTATATTTAGTGTCTTGTCTTCTTTAAAATGTTCAGGAATATTTGAATATTAAACAGATTGAATTAGTTTTTTATTCATAAATTAAAAACTTGTTTAGAAAAATACGTAGGGTTTTTATACATTTGATTTTTCCCACTTAAATCTCTTTAAAAAAAAAAAAGAAATTAGGTTAATTATATTAGTAAATAAATTATTTTTTGAATAAATAAAATAAACATCATGGTTTTTATTGTCCATCTTAATGAATATTTGTTTGTCTTTAATGAGTTTACTGAGGTTTATTTTGTGTTTTTGATGTAAAACCTGTTAAATATGATAAAGAAACTAATTTGGACTTGATAATATGTTTATTCAATAGTTAACAATAAGTAACTACTAATAAAAGTGAACTTTGGAAGAGTTTCCAGATCAAATCCAGTACAGATACTGTGTACTACCTGACACGCGTTCTTTTAAAACAGACATTCAAATATTCATTCGTCTTTGTCTCCACGGAGTGAGACCCATCTGAACCGTGCTTCTTGAAGTGGTTCTGAGGTGTTCGTAGGATTCAGGTCTGGAAATAAGTCTGCTCTGGTTTTCGCCACAAGAAGCAGCCTGACTGACCCACATCCCCCACCCCCACCACCACCACCATCACTGCCTCTGACACACATGACCAAACCCTTAAATAAATAAAAATAAATGTCCATTTTTGTCATCTGTGTATGTTTCCCATACCAGACAAAATTTGTCTCTGCATTTAACCCAACCACCACCAGGTGGTGCAGTGAGCAGCCTTTAAAGCGCCCGGGGAGCTGGGGCAATAAATTTATCTAAGGAAATGTGAAAGCTAATGCTAACTGATCGCTAACTTTCATCATACACTACTGTCTTTGTCAGCGACAGCAGTGCATGACAAAAGTGACACTGTAACGTGACAACATTATAATTGAACACAACTTAAAACGGTTCATAAATCACATGTAAAGCCTCCATGTCCCATTCAGAGGTGAGCGTTCACAAACGAAGTTTCTAAAGTTGCTTTGTTTCATTAGCAATAATCTCTCAGTGATAAATCTGTTTGTTGTCGCTTAATCCTGTGAGCGGGCGGTCACTGTTAATGCCATCAGTCCATCAGTGGAGATAACAGAGCTCCCAGCACCGCAGGAGAGAAAAAGAGAGCGTCACAGGAGCACACGGCCTTTTGACCCGTGTTTCTGCTAATTTAGTTCTTCTGATTAAACATTCCACTTAAAGATGAATATTTGTTGGCCCCAGGTTCAAGCAAAGGTGTGTCTCAGTTTAACTTTATTTTATATTACTCACAAAGTTCTCTGTGTGAAATAGTCTGTGCACTGCAATGGATGCTGGCTATCCCTGTGGGAATTATGTGTGCAACATTTTTAACTGTTTCTGATGTTTTCTGAGGGTAGACACAGGTTATTCATGTTATTGTCCTGTTTAGATTTAGTTTGGCATTTATGTTGAAGTCTCTGTTATTGGCTGTAAACTGACCACGTCAGAGGTTGTTCCCAGTATGGAACAGGAGGGAAGCACTGAGGGCCAAAGTCAGTACCCTTACTTATGGATAACATTATTGTGTGATGCTTTGCTTAGCTTAGTTTAGCTTAACTTAACATAGCATGGCATTGCATTGTGTATTGCATCCTTTGGTTGGTGATGGAGGGGGTCTTCAAAAACTATTTGTTCTACTACGTGAGTGGAAATGTTCAAAATCGAGAATGACCTCTTAGCGAACCTAATATTAGTGGAACTATATTGACGAAAAGCAGAAGTTAACAGGTCTGCTTACAGTTTTCAAAGTTTGCTAAAATGTTAATACGTTAAGCAAAAAGTTAGTTTTGCTTTTAGTGGATTAGCAGAACCTTGCCCACCACTGTTTATAAGTAATTAGCAGTACAATAGTTTCACTCAGCTACAAGTCCAGAATGATATTTGAAAATATAAGTAACCTCTTTTAAAGATGTAATTTAAACTTGAACGACGTCTTCATACCAAAGTCAACACAGTCTCACATTCAGAAGCTGAAAAGACACCCTTACATACAGTGGATTGGGAAAGAATTCCCACTGTTTCACTTTTCCCACATTTTATTACAACCTTATTCCAAACTGTATTAAATTAACCACGTTCATCAACATTCTACACACATTGCCTCATTTTGACAATGTGGATTAAAAGATGTTTGATATTTTTGCAAATTTATTAGTGTACTGTGGTGTTAACTGTACTTTTATAGCATCTTTCTATCTTATCAAGATACTCAACACACTTTTCACTACAATCTGTGCCCTCGTTTACCCATTCACGCAGCACTTTACTAGATTTAAAGTGCTTTGTCACATTCATACAGATGGAACACACATTGGAGGCAATGAGGGGTTCAGTGTCTTGCGCAGGGACATTTCGGAATGTGACTGCTAGTAGAATCGAACCCCCAACTCTTGTATTGAAGGACAACTGCTCTAACCGCTCAGCCACCTCATATTATTTATTAAAAGTAGAAAACCAAGAAAAACATTTATATAAGTATCCACAGCCTTTGCTTAATACTTTATTGATCCACCTTTGGCAGCGATTACAGCCTCAGGTCTTTTTGAATATGATGCTTCAATCTTAGCCCACCTGTCTTTAAACGGTTTGTCCCATTCTTCCTTGCAATACTTCTGAAGCTCCATCAGTTTGGATGGGAGATGTCTGTGCAGCCATTTTCAAATATCTTCTGAGACGATCAATCAGATGCTTTGGGTCATTGTCCTGCTGAAAAATGAACCGTTGCCCCAGTCTGAGGCCAAGAGCGCTCTGGAGCAGGTTTTTATTCAGGATGTCTCTGTACATTGCTGCATCCATCTTTCCTTCTAT
This sequence comes from Argolebias nigripinnis, assembly GCA_031763805.1. Taxonomy (NCBI): domain Eukaryota; kingdom Metazoa; phylum Chordata; class Actinopteri; order Cyprinodontiformes; family Rivulidae; genus Argolebias; species Argolebias nigripinnis. Next base: position 8,994 of record JARVJN010004702.1, read on the forward strand.
TCTGACTAGTCTGACAGTTCATGCTGCTAAAAAAATATCCCCTTAGCATAATGCTGCCACCACCATGCTTCACCATCCAGTTTCCTCCCACAGACCAAAAACATGCATGTTAGGCTGATTGGTGACTCTTAATTGTCCCTAGCTGAGAGTGAGAGAGTGAACGGTTGTCTCTTTTTTGTGTCCCTGTGATGGACTTGCTACCTGTCCCGGGTTGTCCTCTGCCTCTTGTACAGTGATGGCTGGACATGGGCACCATTGGCATTACTGACCCCCGTGACTCGGAAAGGAAGAAGCGGGTAAAGATAATGGATTGATGGAAGTTCAAATTAGCAGAAATTAACTAAAAGGAGCAAAAATATGTTTAGTTAGGTAGAATAAAATATATATATATAATTTATCTTCTTTTAGCTAATAATACAAATAATAATAATAATAATAATAATAATAATAATGTTAATAATAATAACATGGATTTAATGGTTGTATTAAAGTATGGTAATTAGTAATGGTTAAAAAGTGCTGTAGAATGTGAAACTTTAGCAACAGGTTCTGGTAAGCTTGTTCTGTGGCAAGCAATAGTCAAGTCAAATCAAATCAACTTTATTTATAGAGCACATTTAAAACAGAAACTGTTATCAAAATGCTTAACAACAACACAGGGAGTAAAATTGATGAAAAAGTACGAAACACTAATAATAATACTGAGGAATTAAAAAAAACGTTTAAAACATTGGAGCACAGAACAAAAAAAACCCACTAAATCAACTCACACTGTATGAAATGTCTGCAAGAACAGATGTGTTTTTAGCAGAGATTTGAACTGAGGAAGGGAGGTGGCCTGTCTAATGTTGGGGGGCAGGTAATAAAGATCTAATAGAGTTGAAATTAGCAGAACAGTACCTGTAGCAGAAAGGGCACCACAAAGAACAATGATCAGAAAGAGGCTGAAAGAGCAAAAACAAGCTGAAAAAGGCAAAAAGAAGATGAAAAGAGCACTAAAAGCTGAAACGACTTACCTGAAAAGTAACCAAATAAAGCTGAAATTAGGAGAAAATTGCACAAAAGTAGCAGAGAAAGACAAAATAGTAGAAATGACCAAAAAGAAGCAGAAATTAGCAGGGGGGTGGGGGGGGGTGTTAAAAAGCTTTAAAAAAAGTTAAAAACATGAAATAAGATGAAAGATGCTGAATACGGTGAGCTGTCCCTCCCTACAAGCTGAAAATAGCAGAACAAGGACAAAAGCTATAATGAGCAAATTTGTAGAAAAAAAAGTTGTAGGCAGCCCAAAATGCCTGAATTAAGTAAAGAGCATGCCATTCATTTTCGAGGAAAAATAGCAGAAAATGCTAAATGTTTCAAAAACTAAAACTTGTACAAATACCAAAAGTCAGAGCAATAATGTCCTTAATGAGCGGAATGTTTTGATTTATGAGTTGTTCGAATATCTCTAAAACTGTGGAACAAGTTATGTACCACAAAACATGGACGAATGATGAACATATCTTAATAGTGTGAATACTTATGAATTATTGACACGATTAGAATAAAACAAGGATTAAGTAAAGGACCCATGAAAGACATAAGCCAACATTAATACATATTACATTTTAAGCTTAGACAAAACAGAGCTGGATTCTCATTCAGCCCACCCCACTCTTACCCTCCACTACACATATAAGGTTTATATTGTCACAGAGGACATGAATACAAGAGGTAAAGAGTAATTTCCTGTCTCGTCCATTGAGTGTAGATATGGCTGATCATATCACACTAGCCAAGGCCAATGTTATTTCCTTTACCATAAAATCCAGATAACTATTTCTACTTTCTCACCTCATACTATAATTTTTTCAGGCACGGCCTCCTGTTTTGTTTTGTTGAAAGATATTATTCCTACATTAACAGAGTATTTTTTTACACTTTAATATTCACCATACTCTGTTCTGTCCTGTACTTGCATTTTTTATTATAATATCCTAATATTATGAAAATTGAAAGATTTCTGAGCACAGACAGTAACATATTTGCTTAAATAACCTGTTTTCTTCTCTTTCAGGCATATCAGTCAGCATCTCTACATTCAGCCTGGTTGCCATAGCCATTGAGCGCTACAGTGCCATTTGTAATCCCCTAAAGTCTCGGGTGTGGCAGACTCGTTCCCATGCCTACCGTGTCATCGCAGCTACATGGGTGCTGGCCTTTATCATCATGATCCCCTATCCAGTCGTCAGTAACCTGGAGTCTTTTCGGCGCCCTGACAACACCACTGCACACCAGTGTCGCCACAAGTGGCCTGTTGCGACTGCAGAGCAGACCTGGTGAGAGATTTGGTTCAAATCAGTTTATCAATAACAAGTTTCACACTACATGTACAATACTACTGCCAAACATAATCACTCTGTGTTCCCGGTAAAATAAACCTGCTTAACAGGTTATGCAGATTTAATGCATTTGCCATGAAATGTGTGTCAAAACATGCCTCTCTGTAAAAAAGTCTTTTTTTAGGACATCTGGTTTGTTGTAATGGTGAGAACAGGAAAAAATGTTAGTGACAAAAGGACCAGTAAATCAAAAATATTTAATAACAGGACAACTGAAACGTAACAAAGACAAGAACAATAGGATCTGATGATTGGCAACAAAAAAGCAGGAAAACAACAAGAATACAGTACTGTACAAAACTTAAACAACTGTATCCGGATGCGTGCTTTATAGGCAGAAAAATGGCCAGAAGGATGGCCCAGCACAGAAGAGCAACAACATCAGGCCAGGACTCTGCGGTCTACACTCATCTCCAGGCCAGCGGTCACTCTTTCAGGGATGAAGATGTTCACATC
>JARVJN010004931.1:0-11810 GCA_031763805.1 Argolebias nigripinnis
CCACTTCAAAATTCAAAATGGCCATGTATATATGTAAACTGACCACCTCTATCATTTGAGGAAAATGTGCTTTCTAGTTTTTTTTATTACTTAATAATATAGTTCCCTCAAACTATTGATGGCCAAAGATTAATCTATGGTAGCCAAAGCCACCGCTGGCCACCCCCTGGCTCCACCACTGCACCTTGTGGTGGATAGAATTACTCCCTCCACTCGCCAGGATCTGTCCACTCTGCGCCGTCTTGGAAACCATCCATCCATCCATTTTACCCGCTTCTTCCATTTTGGGTCATGGGGGTCGCTGGTGCCCATATCCAGCAATCCCACTGGAATATCTTGCACCAAAAACATTAAGGTTTACTTACATTGGTTGTTTAATTCCTGTCCAGAAAAACACTCATCTCAAAACCTACAAACTCAAATCAATTCAGAAATGCTTTATTAATCCTAAAGGGAAAGTAATTGTTGTTGTAGCTACCTCCAAAATCTCGGCAGTCAGGCACTTGAGCACCTCCTCCAGGTAGACGGGAATGCATCCATGGCACTTCCTTTTCAACTCATTTGGGATTTGGGGCTGTAGTTAAGGTATTATTTGAGCGTTTACATGCTAATCAGCTGCTCCCGGTTGTAGAAAAATCACCTTGTTGTCATGGTTACGCATCACAACAAATGTTCGAAAGTACAAAGGTTTCAGTAAAAATCCCTCAAGTGGCACAGCATCCGATAACAGAGGAAATACTTCGAAAAAAGCCATTTACAGCCAGTAAAAAGAGGAATTAAAGTTTTCAAAAGGAAGTAAGAGAGCTACTCCAACATGCAGCCACCTTGAGCGGCACAACTCAAGAACAATATAAATATTCGCTCTTCAAATCCCCCAGCAACTGGGAACACTGGCGGACTGCCTGCTTCATTTTAATGTCTACACAGCAGAGAGTTCAGTCGACTACAACTGAACGCTTGCATCGTTTGTTTCTGTGCAGTCTCCGGATGTTTTTCAGATGAGTGACTGAGCAGAAACGGTTGTACTGTCACTAATTATGTTCCACTGGAGGCCCCGTGAAGGGCCAAAGAGCTGGTGAACGAGTCAGACGCTGAAAAACTGTTTAGCTCTAAAGTCAAAGACCCATTTGAGCAGGTGAAAACATTCAAGGCATTTGCAGGGCACGTTTGCACAACGATAACGGTCACGTCAATGATTTTGATTAGGCAGAAGAGCTTTCAGTGTGAACAAGGTTTTGTAAAAATATAGTCAAAATAAATCACATACCATACCGGTAACTTTTACTGTTACCAGCCGATGTGTGTTTACTCCAAATCTGGTTGTCTCAAGTCCAGTGAACACGAACAGTTGCGTCTCAGCAGCTGTGAGTTAATGGCACTCTTGGTTCTGTCCGTCATGGTGTAGCTGCCTCCATGGCACGGGCTGGTGAGGTGCCTCAGGTGCGTGTACTCGGCACACTGCCGCTCCAGCTATTAAACCACAATCCAACGATCTTTGTTTGGGGAGTAGTTGTCCTTTTTCGCTGCATTGGCTGCAGCTCAGCTTGTGTTTCTGCTCAGCCACTGATTGCTCAGTGAGATGTGCGTTTACAGATGATAAATTCCCAGGACCGAGCTGTTGGCTGTCGCACCGGATAAGCTAAACGATGCACAGCTGCTCAGCCCGAAGGGAGAGTTGGAGTTGGAGATGCGTGCTGATATATAAAATGAAGGCAAACGGTTGAAGTGTCAATTGGAGACATTTCTGTGGTGGGGAAAAATGTGGGTCAGGTTATGATCCCATCTCAAATTGGCTGTGAGAGGGGGGTAAATGAACAGGAAACACACCAGCTATCAATTAACAGTCACTATGACAGCACAGTCTCGTGGTAACGCTGCTCATTTTGACACCAACCAAACAAATAGTTCAGCTAAAGCACATTTCTGGTAAGCACACAGTGGAAATGAACTTTACCTGCGAGCACAGAGTGACATTTCAAGGTTGATTTCTGTTTAAACCATTATCTAAAAATATATATTTGTTTTCTATGGGAAAAAAAAAACACAGTTTCAATAAGTTGTTTTTATAAAACTAGCTTTTGTTGATTCAAAAGAAAAATTCTAATCTGGTCTGGAGTGTTAAAAGTATGTGAACCTTTGTATCTAGTGTGACGCCTCTGTGCAGCAATAACTACAACTAAACATTTCAGTAAACGTTGGTCAGTCCTGTCCACCAGCTTGGAGGAATTTTAGCCCATTCCTTCATACAGGACAGCTTCAGCTCTGAATGTTGGTGGTTTCCTCACATTAACTGCTGCTTCAGGTCTTTCCACAACATCTGGATTGGATGAAGGTCAGGACTTTGACTTGGCCATTCCAAAACATGAACTTTATTCTTCTTGCACCATTCTTTGGTAGAACCCCGTGTGTGCTTAGGGTCATTGTGTTGCTGCACGATACACCTTCTCTGGAGATTCAGTTCATGGGCAGATGTTCTGACATTTTCCTGTAGAATTATCTGATATAATTCAGAATTCATAGTTCCATCAGTGATGGCAAGCAGTCCTGGCCCAGATGCAGCAAAACAGGTCCAAACCATGATATTACCACCACCATGTTTCACAGATGGGATAAGGTTTTTATGCAGGAATGCAGTTTTCCTTTCTCTAAACATAAAACTTTTCATGAAAAGTTCTATTTTGGTTTCATCCCTCCACAAATCCAAAGTCTTCTGGCTAGTTCACATGATCTTTATCAAACTGCAGATGAGCAGCAATGTCCTTTTTGGAGAACAGTGGTTTTCTCCTTGCAGACCTGCCATGCACACCATTGTTGTTCAGTGTTCTCCTGATGGTGGACTCATGGACATTAACATTAATGTAAGAGAGGCCTTCAGTTGATTAGAAGTTACTCCTGGGGAGGGTAACAATACTCTTGAATTTCCTCCATTTGTACAAAATCATGTCTGACTGTGGATTATTGGAGTCCAAACTCTTTACAGATGGTTTTACAACCTTTTCCAGCCTGATGAGCATCAACAACTCTTTTTTTTCTGAAGTCCTCAGAAATCACCTCTGTTCATACCACGATCCAATTCCACAAACATGTTGTGAGGAGCAGACTTTGATAGATCCTTTTCTTTAAATCAAACTGGGTGTCCACTCACACCCGATCATCATCCCATTGATTGAAAACACCTGATTCTAATTTCACCTTCATATTAACTGCTAATCCTAGAGGTTCACATACTTTGACCACTCACAAATATAAAACATTGGATCATTTTCATCAATAAATAAACAATTGGTTAATGATTAGTTTAGCTGAGTTTTGGTAATTTCTCCCAAAATATCAAAATAAAGTCTAAACACACAGTACATACTACAGTATAATAAAAGCAATAATAAGCAATACGACGCCACTCTGCAAGTTTAGCTATAGAAGTTAAGGGTTTATTTCCCCCAAAATAAATATCTGACCACTTTCATTTTACAGATCTACATCTGGAGTGTCCTCGGCAGAAAAAGACATTATTGACTACACTATCGATCAGGGAAAAGAATCCCTCAGGGCTATAAGAAACTGATATGCCTGAATTCACAAAAATAAAAAGCATACGCGCGCCCATGGAGGCACTTTGAGTTTGTTGCAAGTGTTCACAGACTCTGAGCCTCCCTCTGTTACGTTAGTCCCTGTAGCTTCTTCCCAATCCAGTCGATAGTCTTCCATTAGAGGGTTTGGCTGTCAAAGCAACCTGTGACCTCCTCTCGCCCCCTTGGAGCCCACTGGCCTGTGATGTTCGTATCAATATGAATTTCATCCCTTTGTGCCCATCAGCCGCAAGTCCCCATGTCCATTAGTCTCAAGTATTTGTTTCCACCAACTTGTACTATTGATTTTCGTGTATCTTTTGTTCGGAGCACGCACTTGGATCTTAAAGCATCTGACCTCTTCGTACGTCCCGTTCTGTCACCGGGACGTCATGGTTGCTCCGAATGAAGCAGCTCTCTTCCTGCGCTTGACTTTCTCCTCTCGTTTCTTCTCGGAGCAGATGTCTGAGCGTGGATCGCATGACACGACGGGCGAGAGAGCGTTGCCCCCAAAGGTCAAGGCTTTTTATTTCGGAGGCCACGACGACGTGACCTGTTGTCGCACCGAGGAATGTCCCAGCAGGGACACGGTTTTTATTTCCCCGGAGGTGTTGTCTCCTAACACTCGTCTCCATTTGGTACTGTCAGAAACAGCTGTAGGATCAAAGACCGAAGGGACGGACGATGAACGATGGCGTTCTTTAGATTCAACAGCTCGACAATCAGGAAGGGAACGATTGTTCAAAACCCACAATTCAAGCAAAATGATAAAAAGAGCTTTGGTTGAAGACGCATTTGTTGTGATATTTTACGTCACTACTATACTGGCAGCTGTGGTAACTCGGTGGTCAGTGCCGTGGTCTCGTACTGCTGAGGTTGCCGGTTCGAGAACAGGTTGCATCAGGAAGGACTTCCAGCGTCAGTGGCAGTTTACGATATGGGCAATAAAGGCAGCTGCCCAGGGCGGCATCTCGTCAAGGGCAGCACGTGCGCCCACCCTCGTCCTCAAAAATATTTTTTTTATATAGCTTGTTTATATCAGGTTTTTATCGCCCATTTGCAGGGAGTGGGTGCCCTCCACCAGGTGCAGGGCGTGTAGCTTCTGCTGAGGTCTGACACAGTTTGAGAAAGAAGGGGAGGGGGATTCTCTTACTGGCTGACAAGGCAGAAATATCTCACTAAATATCATATTTTCCACCCTATAAGTCATTGTTTTTTGTATAATTTACATGCCCATGCGACTTATAGGCCGAAGCGACGTATTTATGGATTTTTCCCTTATTTATAAACTAATTTTTGGCTGAGACATGACCATTTTCATTCATTCTGACTTAAAATTTTGAACACTATCATTTTCAGCCACTAAATGGCGCTCGAATTGTATGGCATGCCGTTGTATTATGTATTAGATAAATGTGGCTATAATGACAAATTCAAAAAAGTTCAAGACAGAAACAACTGGACTTTTTTTAAAATTATAATTTACTTTTATAATTTATGGTTTTTGTCTTGAACTTTTTTGAATTGACCATGTCCTGGATGACTGAGGATCTTCACTAGCTATTAATGACACAATCGGCTTGCTATAGACTGCCACATTTGTTCTACTCGCTGCTTGGAGCAACCGTCAAATCAACTTCATATTGCTGCGCTGCCCCAGTGAAATGCAGCTAATTTGGCCATTAAAGTGCATTTATTAAGTAAAAGTTCAACTGAGACACACCTTTGCTGTGATTTCAAGCAAAAGAATAATTGTTTTTAAGCATCAAGCTTGTTAAATTCTTGTTAAAGTCTTCCCGTGCACACTCCCGTGGCCACCATTTGGCAGCCAATCGATTTTTGGCACAACACCAGCCCACATTTCCGGGTGGTCAGCGGTGACTCATAATAGATGTAACTTATATGGCAAAGCAACTTTTTTTTATTTTTTTATTTCCACTTTATTAAACCTCATTGGTGACTGCAGCTGGTAAATTCTCTTTGCCAGCATAAACAAAGATTTATATAACAACCCTTTTTGACCGAATCAACATTAACGACAATGGGAAATTTAAAACAACTAACTCAGTGAAACTAAAGAAAAAACATGTTGGGTTAGTCTTTCTGAGCCATTTTGAGCATCTTTAGATTCCAAGAATATCAGTTTAAACAACTGTATGAACGTACACATTTTTCTGGTGTTACTACTTTTCAAAGGAGTGGAAGAAGATCCAAGCGGTCATCTTTAGACCAAAGGAAATGGTCAAGATCAACCAAGAGGTTACCAAGACTCAAGTCTGGTTAAAAAAAAACTGGAAACTCCTGTATGAAGATAAATCAGTCTCAAAAGTAGTCACAAAACCTTACAATGAGATATGTATAGGTACAATAAGGTTCACAAGTACGTAATTTAATTACAGTACACAATTCTGTCCTAAAAAGCCTGGATCAGCATTAAGTCATTAAAACAGAAAGCAATAGTAACAAATAAGCTTGAAATACTTTATAAATCTGAATGGAAAAGTTTAATTAAGAACCGCTGAGTATAAAAATAAATACTTTCTAACTACCCAATCAAATTCAACGTTTTTTTTAGGACAATAATGTAAAAGTCCGCCTTTTAAAATTACGATGACGAGAGACATATATGACTAGATGAGTGGGCACTGGCGCAGTTTTCATAAAATTTAAATAATCCCCACAAACCTCATTTCCAAGACAACTAGTCACATGTTCCATTTGAACAAGCCACAAAGCCATTTTCTGTTGAATAATAACTTCCTGAGATGTTTCTGGCACATCTCAAAGGTCTGCTGTACACCCTTCACCCCCGTGAAGCATGAGCAGAATTCAGCCACAATTAAAGAGCATTATCCAAGCAGGAGGTGCTGAGCTCTCAGATATTAGTCATCCCTTCACCTACTTCATGAAAAAAATATATATATATCATTCAGAGAAGACAGCCACTAAATGAAAGAGTATGAAGAGTAGGACAAAAGACCACTGGAAAAATCAGAACAATGTGTTGCATTTACCACTTCCAAATCTGAGGCCACAGTCCTCAGAGGGAAAAGGGTGGATTGTCCACTTCAGGGTGGGAGTGAGGTGAAGTCTCAAGTGGATGAGTTTAGGTATCTGGATCTCTGAATGGAGCATAAGATCGACAGACAGTTGTTGCAGCAACGGTAGCATTGTGGACTCTGTGCCGTCTGTTGTGGTGAAGAGAGAGCTTAGCTGTAAGATGAAGCTCTCCATTTATCTGTCAGTCTATGATCCAGCCCTAACCTATGGTCACAAACTCTTGGTAGTAACTGAACCAACAAAACTATGGATACAAGAAAACAAAATGAGTTTTCAATGGAGGGTAACTGGACTTTCTCTTAGAAATATAATGAGAAGTTCAGTTATCCGGGAGAGACTCAGAGTAGAGATGCTACTCATCCACATCGAGGGGAGCCAGTTGAGGTGGTTCTGGTATCTGTAAGGTAAGGTAAGGTAAGGATGCCTCCTTAAGGAGGGGTTCTGGGCAATGTTTTTATGTCTTCCGTGTTGTACTTCATTGTCTGTGTTGCCTGTTGCGTGTTTGTTTGTTCAGCACTTTGGTGTGGACTTGTTCCTGTTGAAAGTGCTTTATAAATGAAATGGTATGGTATGGGTATGGTATGTCCAACTGGGAGGAGACCTAAGGGAAGACCCAGGACACACTGGAGAGACCATGTCTCTTGGTCTGGCTGGGAAAACTTTGGAATCCTCCCAGAAGAGCTGGAAGTGGTAGCTGTGGAAAGAGATGTCTGGGTCTCCCTGCTCAAGCTGTTGCCCGTGAGACCTGATGCCCGGATAAGCGGAAGATGAATGATGGATCGAATTAATAACCTTGATAGAACACCAATGCCTAAAAATATATTTTCATATAGATTATGTTAAAAAGCAACAGCACGTTCTTAAAAAGACAGTAACTGAATAGAAGTGTGGACAGTGGTGTACTACAGTCAGTGTTTACCCTACCATTATCCAAAGAGGGCACCTCACCCTATCAACAGAACCAAGCCCCCTGCCTAACAAAATTCACCCCCACTCCAGTCAACGCAGCATGAAATACAGATGCATTAGCCAAGATGCTAAAGACTTAGCTCTCTGCTTCTCTCGCATCTTCCCCACCACTGGTGGACAACTGCCGGCACCAACGTAGCGCTAGGCTAGCGCGCAACACAGACATGTCCTACCCCCATCAACAAAGCCCCTCGAAGAGATGAGCACCCTGCCAAGGCAAGTGACCTTGAGGAAACACGGACTCTGACGGTTTATTAAACATTTACAGATCATGACAAAAAAGGTCAATATTCTCTCTTAACCCTACAGTAAAAAAAAAAGATGTAATCGCTGATGTTCAAGTTAATTAAAGAGAACCTCAGATTAACAATAAAACTGCAAACCATGTGATTACAACTGACAAACAACCAAACAAAGCAGCACAAGCCTTTAGTTTTTGTAGGAAAAAAATACTTTCAACACTTACCAGCTTGTAGCAACAAACTACTGAGTTTGTACTGAAATGTTGGGTTTGTTTAACACCAAACATGTCTCTGTAGATCATGGCCAAACATTTCTACTTGGGTTTCATCTGTCCAAAGGAGCCTGTTTCAGCAGTCTTCTGGTTTGTTCAGTTGCTGCTCAGCAAATCTAAGTGGTCGTTTAACATTTAAACTGATGCTAACAGAGTCTGACGTACAGTTCCGTTCTTTTCTTTATCCAGTTCTTTTGAGCACGGCATGGTCTGACCTAGGGGTGAATCAAATACCTTGAGTGTTTCTGTGTACCGGTAATTCTTCTCACCATAGAACGATGGACTCCAGATAAGAACAATAACTGCCTGTTGGAAGTGTACCAGTACATACAATCCTACAGAAGTCATGTTTTCACACTGGTTGCATCTGATGGGCATGGAATAACTCTGGCACCTTGAAGCCAACTCCTAGATTTTTGGTAATTAAAAAATGTCAAACAGAGGTGGATCAGGACTGTGACGGTGTGAGTTTACACATGATAAGGTGGCATAAAGGAATGAGGAGTGTTGATTAGAGTGGTTCACTGCTTGCGTTCACACATAGAGTTCAGTTCTATTCCTTAGGGGTTTAACAGCATAAGTCACTGTTTTGGGGTGACGGTTTAGTGCAGGTTGGGTACAAATGGAAAAAGAAAACCAAATATTAAATATAAAGTTTTGGTTTCGTCTTATAGATAGATCTACAGAAACAAAAAAAATCAAACCATTTCTAAATAGGATACTGTGTATTTTCGCAACTGGCACTTTAATTTCTTGTGAGGTTTTACAAAAATGTTGTCATGTTACCATTTTATTCATCCAATTTGAATAGTAAAGTGTCCTACAAATTACGTGTGAAACAAAAGTTGGATAAAACTAACAGGTATGTCTTATGTGTATGTTTCAGGTCTTTCTTGTAAACTAGTCCCCGAGGGTCAATGGGACTAACCTGTATAAAGGTTGAATGAATGTGTTAAAAATAAAAACAACAGAAAATGTTTGTTTCAATTTTTGACCAAGAGGTGAATAACTATGAAAATACTAAACAAAACAATAAACACTTAAGCTAGGTTTCTTAGCTAGGTAGGTTCGAGACAAGGGGTACCCCATAAGTCAATCGCGATCTACCGGTCGATCGTAAAGGTAATTTGAATAGATCACATGGAAAAATAGATATCAGCCTTTTTTTGTTTGTTTGTGTGTTTAGATAGACGTCAGCCTATCATTCATCCTCACTATGAACTTCATCACTTGATTTACATAGCCGATCTGAGACCGGATCTTTTCTGACACAAAGGTCACCATGCATGTGCATACAATCGCATCAAAAACTACAGAGTTGCCTAATAATAGCCTCCAGTTTATTTCTTCCAATCTAAACTCAAGCAAGTGTGTAAAATGAGTTGGGGAGCTGGGCCAAGTAAGAAGAAAAATAACCTACCATTTCCATATGGAATGGGAGGACCCTTTTTTTTCCCATGATGCCATATTTGAAGTGCGGTTGCCTCACCTGCAAGTGTACCATTGCTATTCCAAAGAAGGGAAATGTGGAGCGGCATTTTCGGACAATTCATAAAAAATATAACACTGACTTTTTTCCGAAAAGCGAGCTGAGAAAGAAAAGGTGAAGGAACTAAAATCCCAGTTATTCAGACAGCAGTCATTTTTCTTACAGCCGACCACAAAAGCGAAGGCAGTTACTGAAGCATCATTCCGGGTGAGTCATTTAATTGTTAAGCACAAAAAGTTCTTTCAAGATGGAGAGGTGGTAAAAGAGGCGTTTGCTGAAGCAGCTGACTCGTTCAGAGACTTTAAAAACAAACCAGAAATATTCTATTAAAGCTCTCCAGGTATCAAGAAATACGGTTACACTGGGCTGTGAAGCCATGGCAGAGGATTTGGCCCAGCAACTTTGGAAGGACGTTGCTGACTGCGAGAGCTTCTCACAGCAATTGGAAAAGTCTACAGATGTGAGTGGCACAGCACAGTTATGCATTTTTTTTGTTCGGATGGTGTTTACCAATATGACTGCAATGCAAGTTATTGATGTTTTATTATTCTGTACACAGACAGTCAAAATAAATTATCACTTTTTTTTTTAAAACAAACTTTTGAATTTTGTCATTCATGTTGAGTCCGTGAGCTGGGACGTAAAATAAACAAAGAATACTTATGGTAATATATTTATAAATAAGTACCAGTACAGTATATGTTTGTATTTTTATAATAGGTAGATCACTTGGACTTGGTCTTTTTAAAAGTAGCTCGCATGCTGAAAAAGTGTGGGCACCCCTCTGCTAGACTAATGTTCATATATGGGTGGTGCTTATTAAATACCTGGAGGGGACATTTGTAAGACACCAGACGGTGTTTAAAACATGCAGATTATGACCCATTTGGTTTTCCATCCATCTCCCTTGTACTCTTAACTTGCTGTCCATGACTTTGACCTAAACTAGCCATTCTTGTTTTGGTGCAAATAATTTTAAATATCTTATGTTCTATGGATGCAACAATATCAGTATCTGTAGTTCTGATGCTGTGTCAAGTGTACTTGTACTCATAAAAGTGGTCTGATATCCCATTATGAATACCACTTCATGGCAGCAAGACATTCAACTCTCAGATCCACAGTCCGCTGGTAGAGGAGGATGAGTGTCAGTTGCAAGGAGGTAGTTCAACATCAACAATGGTCACCACTGAGACAAAGTAAGCGGCTTTAATTTTCAAACTTATTATCAAAGTAATAGTAAGGGTAATGTTGTTTTTTTTTGTACCAGTGATGTGGGTAAAGCTTATATGTGGTGAGGCAACATCTGACAGAATCAGATTTACACACTCCTGAACAATTTAATGATATTCTATCGAACATATTTTATTGATGACTGAAAAATCTCAATGCTGTCACTTTATTAGATTATTCAAAGGGAGCTACAAAGGTCAACAGACAGCTTTGGTTTGAATTTGAGTAGATAGCTTGAAGCATTTTAATTTAAAGAGAGAGAGGCTGAAGGAGACCTTGGAAGGTTCTGAATGAGTCTTAATGTGTTCACTTCACATCTGTTAGATCATAATAAGTTATCAAAAACATTCATTTTAATGTGTGTGATCAAAAATCACCTCCCTGGAAAGTTTGTGTGTAAAAACTAGGGTTGTGAAAGATAAACCAATATAACCGGATATCCGGTTTGACAAGTTATTGATATGGCTGCGTCTGTAGCAGCCGTATAAATCGATAGCAAACAGCTACAAAGCCTGAGATGAATCGGTTGAAGAGACATGGACCGGGTATTGCGAGACTAACTGCATCTCTAAAACAACGCGAGAGCCGGGAATGCCCGCAAAGCTATTCTCACGCATGCTTTGTAGCTCACCGAGACTAAAGACAAGAATGGACGTAAATAGTAGCAGGGTTAGCAAGTCTCCGCAAAAGATTTTCAATACATCAGTCAGACAAAAAAATTAAGTTTGGGACGTTTTTGGATTTTACAAGAAGGACGGAAAACTCGACAAAAACCACACTATTTGTAAACTATGCAGAGCAACTCTGAAGTACACTGGTAGCACAACAAACCTTGACCAATATGCAACGAGAACACACAGAGTAGTATGGTGAACTTCTCAAACCCTTTAACAACGAGCAGGAGCATTCAGCTGCCACACAGAGGGTGACTGGTAATATTATCACAAAATTTTATGGGCAACTTGGCTACAATTCA
>JARVJN010005139.1:0-11791 GCA_031763805.1 Argolebias nigripinnis
TTGCTCCAAGCTAGCTGGAAGAATGTGGAACATTATGGCAAGCCAATTGTGTCATTAATAGCCACTTATTTCCTATTACATGACACAACAGCATGCTATACTACACTGATGCTATCTAGCGCCTGAAAATGGTAGTGGTCAATATTTTCAGTCAGAATAATGAAAACAGTTATATCTCAGCCAAAAATTGGTTTATAAATATGGGAAAAATCCATAAATACGTTGCTTTGGCATATTAATCGCAGGGCATGCAAATTATGCAAAAATACATGACATATACAATGAAAATACTGTAAGTAAGCTGCCCTGTCAACTCTTTGATTTTGGTTTCTGTAAATAAGGGTTAGGGTTAGATAAACCTTGTTTAACTTTTTCTCTCAAGCCTCTTGTCATCCCCCTGCACGTGGGTTCAAACACACCTGATGGGCGAACGTGACAGTAATAGAGATTATGTGAAATAAAAAAGAACCTATTTCTGCCCATACAATGCACATTCTTACACACAGTGACCAATTACTTATTCAAATAGACCTGCTAAGCATTATTTTAGCAATCGAAAATTGCTACCGGTAGATGTTTTTTTCCTTTGGACTTACTCTGCCATGCAGCAAGTTAAATCTTCATCACATGAACATAAGTACTGTAAGACAGGTCAAGTGGTTATACAAAATTAAAAGCTCATGGTATTACTTTTTGCTAACAATATGGGTACAATAAGTTTTACCAAGTAAAATTCCCAACAGCCTTGAACATAATCTCTTTGATGCAGCCAATAAAGAACGATAGGAAGGAATTAGAACGTGTAACATTATTATAATAGAAAATACATAGATTGAAAAAGTTATAGTTACAATAAAATTAACTCTGTAAAAACACAATTATGCAAACATAGTGACTCCATAATCAGTATAATTTAATATGAGTATATTTTTGTCATATTGTACTGCCCTACATTGTTGCCATTAAGACTTTAGAATTAAATTACATGTACTCAGAACAAATTGTCATTCGAAATATCAGTTCATCCATTCTTAGCCAAATGCCACAGTTATTTTTACAACCTTGTTAGAGTTTTTGTGACAGTGACTGATGTGATTCTAGAATTTTGAAAACAATGTTTGAGGTCACACAAATGTTTTCCGTTTTTTAGCTGATACCTCTGTAATTTCACACAAGAAACACTTCACTATCGACAAAGAGCAATTGCATTGTTTGTCAATTTTACACTCTATTTGGAGCAATACAAGACCAATAGAATTGTCAAAATCAATTTTTCCACTTCTGCAAAAAGAACATTGAAAAATAAAAAGAGGATAAACCTGGAAATGGCTAAGAACCATGTTTAGAACAATCTGACCTTTTTTATATATTGCTCAAACAAGGATAAAGACAACAAAATGTAATAACTTTCTCCTATTCGATCCATACTTCATGATTATCGCTTACTCCAAACGCTGGAAAAAAATGAAACTGTCAAAAGAGTCTTGTTGTTCCATTTTCTTTCCCATGGCCCCTCAACTGGAGACAAACAAACAAACGCCTGTTAGCACATTTCATCAGCTTTAGGGGTTACAGAACAGATTGAGTATCGACAACGGTGGCTGTCGAGGCTTATGGCTCAAAGGCAACCTTAGAGCGAAATCTCAAGAGTAGCAGATGCAATCGAAAAGACCAAAATAATTCAGCAGGACTCACTCGAGGAACAATCCAGTTTGTCATGTGGAATCACGGAATGTCTGCTGCACAATGAGAGACGGTCCTTGGAGACTGTGCACCGGAGTCAGCGTGTGAATAGCCCTGCATTACTGCCCCAACTGGCCACTCTGCCTTTTTATCACCTGCAAATTTAGCATCCATAAATCTTTTCCCACACCAGCACTGCTACACAAGCATACAGGAGAGACCCATAAACAAGAAATGATGTTCATTGTCCTAGGATGATTTGGTCACTGATGCTTTCTGATTGTGCCATACTCTATTCTGGTGTCAGTTAGAATCAGTGCAGTTTCGATGTTTTCCTGATAGATGATAGTGGGAACTGCTTGCAATATTTGAACAAAGTTGATCTGCAAAGAAAAATGGTAAATGAGCTCACCAATTGCCCACATTAGGGAGTTTTTTTTTGTACATTCTACTTGCTAAATAAAGTAAATTCCATGCAACTCTGGCCTAGCTGATCTTTAGAAGAAAAGTATCTGAGCTGCAAAATAAACAGTTGTCGTATGTTATATGTAACTAAAATCAAAATGTCATATGTAACTAAAATCATCCCACATATAAACAAACGTTTTAAATTAGATTTAAGTCAAAATGGGTAGTTGTTAAAATGTTCCAGTATAGAAAGGTGACTCACCTTCCAGAAATCAATGGGCCACTTAATGGCAGCATCAGTGGTCACAACATAGCAATGATAAGAGTATATATGACGTGTATACCAGCTAGATTGCATAAATAAATGAATAAATAATACTATTATGCAATTTGATTTTGTTGTTGTTTTGCTTGTCAAGAAAGTGTGTTTCACAAAATGTACAGTAATACATAAAAAGGGTTAAGTCATGTCATCTGGTCAGTTTATTTTTGGGAGAAACATTCCGTCTTTCATCCAAAATACTGTACTTCATCAGTCTGAGGCCTGCCAACCCAGATCTGTCTTATAAACAGCACCTCCTTGATATGTTTCAAGACAGCCCTCTGGAATTCCCAGAAACTGGCTTTACACATGCAAAAAAGGACTATCCGTCCAAAACAATCAATCATCATGCATAGCAGTCAAACGTTTTGGGCCAGATGGCCAACTTGCTACTCACAGAAACAGCCTGAGGTCACCAAGGCCAAAATGGTTCAGAGAAAAGGTTTGAAAACTCAATCATCCAGGTAGATAAATCACAACAAAGGGTTAAATCATGTCATCTGGACAGTTGATTTTTGGGAGAAACATGCTGTCTTTCATCTGAAAGACTTAAGTACAGTAATACTTTATATACCACAAAAAAAGACAAAACAATGGTGTGACTAATATCTGTTGAAGTGTACCCCTAAATATCTCTCAAGGACTAGATAGGCCTTCACTTATATTCTCGTCATTGAACACAGAATTTGGGACACCTTTGCTCCTTGGCAAGGACACAGAAAACATAGAGATAAAGCTATGTTGTTGGGGTAGAAAGTTGAATTGGGATTCAACCAAAGTCTTTATTATTCACACATTAGTGGGCAACTGTAAGTAATTGTTTGGCCACTTGCTTCTTATTCTCAGATGACGACCAGCACCATCTATTGCACCCGTTTCTTTTTCAAAACCTCCACTAGACAAGAGCTGAATCTCCATTTCCCTTTAATCAATTCACAATTTATTCTCCTCCCTCTTCCAATCTCTCTTCCATTTATTATGCATTATTTGCCCTTTTTAAGCTATTCACAACTAACCGTCTTATCTAATTTGGTATTCGGATATGGTTTGCACTGTTGGCTCAATTAATACAGTAGCATGTCCTTTGCAACCCAAGTTGCATAAAAGATACCTCCAGGACACATTTACACATGCCAAGATAAATCCATACTTTAAGGAATTATTTTATCAGGCAACATGAATAAAAAAAACAAAGACGACATAGGCTTAATCTTCTACAGGACTGTGCTTTATTTTAGTCTAAGCAGAATATAATGAACTAGAGATCTACAGAGTTCAGGATCACTATGGGAAATATCATCCCGAGTCAGAGAAACAGACCCCAGCCAACGGTAATTCCAATTACATTTCAGTTAAAAAACAAAACAAAAAATAATAGGAAAAGGACATAAAACAGTAACATTTTTTTTTTTACAAATCAAAAAATAAAACACATGATTATGTATTTTCTCATGAATAGAAACAGAGGCATTTATTGTGATTAATTAAACGTGAACAACAACAAATTAAAAGTGAAAATAGTGAAGCTGGAACTGTGATGAGTTGTGATACAACAATTACCTAAGTCTATATAGGAACACTTTAAAGGTTTTCAATGTATGCTTGATTAAAGCAAACTGCTCAGCTGGCTGAGTTTGTTTACATTTTGGTCCTTGTAACCAATGAAATGAAGGTCGATGACCACATTTATATTTGTGTCAGAATGGGCTTGAGGCAAAAACTGATCTAAGTGTTAGTTTTAAAGATCATTTGGCATCCCCAGAATACAGTGTCTGAGCACTGTTCACAGGTAGTGCTGTCAAAGAGAACAGGCTGGGTTTAAGGCAGAAATTCCCACTCACTTTTACAAACCAACTTGACGGGAGTGAAGCAATGTCACATGATCTACTGGTGGCACAGTGTCTTTAGTGGATTGAGTCACATTAACTAGGGAACAGTGGTTAAAATGTCCCCTTAAGTAGGAGCAGAAAAAAAGAAACTCAGAGATATGCCAACAATGACAAATATCCCTGACAAAACTAAAGCGCATAAAAGACAAAGATGTTTCAGGACACCAACCATGGTAAATTCACAATAAGATATGCTAGCATCCCAAAACTAAGAGAATACCAAATTTGATATTTTTTAGTTTGTATTTAGAGCCATATTGTTTCCACTCAACTAAAATCCTCAAATAAGATATATATTTTTTAAAAACAATGTAAATTTGCTTGAAATCAGTTGTGCAATGACTTTTTTTTCACGGAATCCACATACCATGTTTTCAATCACCCCTTTACAGTGCATTTTTATATTTTTGTACTGATTTTACAGTATCCAGTTAAAAAAAAAACGAGTTGAACTCATCTAACCACATACAAATAAAAAAATTAAAATGAAAATTTTTTTTGGATTAAGCCTTGTGACAATGGGTCTACCCAGCTTCAGCCAATAAAAAACACAAAGACAAAAACACAAAGAACCATCTCCCAACATCAGTTAAAAATAAAAATAAATGTCACTATACAAGAAATAAAATCATGTTTTCTTCTGTTTTTGATAAATTAATTAATAGTTTCCTTGTCTTAGTTTCACTGAAATATATTAACTATTTATTTTCAATTGCTTTCTTTTTATGTTTGAACATGTTCTAATGTACGACCTATAAAGAAAGTTAAACATAATTGAAAAATAAGCTATATTATATGTACAGGTAGAATGCAGCTGTCAGATTAGGAAAGCAGTGGTAGACTGGGTCTGGCAGGCACGGGCTTTTGCTGGACTCAACTATAATTTCGCTCTTGTTTGCCCCCACCTCCATCCCCAGACTAACCATGTGTGTATAGTTCAACCTTATGAATTAAATGCTTGATACCAAAGTGTTTTATGTACATGCTAAACAAATTGTTACCTGGAGTTTCATTATGTAAAACCACCTTCCGTAAATGCTGTAAGCCTCAACTTTTCCTTCTGAAGATTTTCTTTTTTTTAAGTCTGGTGCTAGCGAATGCGCTCATTCTTCTCTTTTCTTTCTTGCTGTCAAGCAGAAAGTATGCAGACGGATGAACTCCACTGTTGCTGCCATATCTGTTCATCAGCTCCAATTGAACTAATCCAATTACCGTACAGGCAATCGTTCTTCTGTCAGAAAAATCATGGCATGTCGGTGTACACAGAATCTTAATTAACGGATCACTTTGAGGCTGTGGCTTAGGTTTGACACTAAGTCAGATACTTTCTAATCCTTGGTCTGATGCTTAGGGGTTGTAGGATGCATGTTCACAGCCCAAACCTAAGGGGCTTAAAAGGACTTAAACTCTCCTAAATCCCTGCACTGCTGTGGATACATTTTATAGTGACATCATTGTCCCACAGAGTTGAGCTTCTCAACACAAGTTGCTATAGAACCTTGCCCTTTTTAATGTTTTCAAGGCTATTTACATTAAGAAATAATATTATTGATTAAAAAAAAAAGTTTTCACTTTTTCACTTTGTTTCAGCAGTGATGTTGAATATATTTGCACACTTCCAACCATACTTTATGGCGTTGGCTGATGGATTGTTTTCTTGTTACTTTTGAAATTGGAGGATGACAGTTTAAGTCAAAACTTTGATTTTGGTGGTTATTCAGACTTTCCGCCCAATCAGCGTTCTCCACATCAAGAAGCAGTGCCAGGGCTTCCACTGACACACACGTCTGTGCCGATCTTCTTTAGAATCAGGCGTAAGGCAAAGCTCAGAACCTCTCCACTAAGCATGACATCATAAAACCTGATGCCCTGAGTATCGGGAGCGATTTTGTGGAGTTTCGATTTAGCACACAGCACCCCCATCACCCAGTACCTCTTTCCAATATTCCCATTTTCCACCCCCCCGAATTCCATTTTCACAGCAAAACCCTTTCTGCGCCAAAACGAGATGACGGAACAGCTCCCTCCCAAAGCAGCTATTAAATGAGAGGCATTAATTTCTTTCCTCCTGTCCAACAGGTTCCTTTAATTATCTCTCCTCTTTCAGTCAATTACATTTCACTTCCTTTCCCTGACAATCATTGCTATTTCAGGGTGAGTGTTATGCACCCAGAGGATTGGGTATTCATGCTCTAGCAGTCTGTCTCTCTCCGTCCTGCCATTGGCTACAACCCTCTAAGGATGTATGATACTCTAAACTACCAGCTGAGTGAGCACAGTGGCAGCTAAAATGGGTATAATGTGTGTACACCATTTCAAGTTCAGTCTAGCCCCACTAGCGTTTTGTAAATGTTTATCTAACAAGAAATTGCTTGAACCTAAATGCACCACTGACTGGGAGTTAGCGCACTGTATTCACAATTAATATTTTGTTTAGGTTTCAGGCTGAAACTAAAGAAGTCAAGTTGCATTAAATTGTACTTAAATGTGAGGGCAAATGTCAAATCATAGTTTGGCAACAACTTGGTGAGTGCTCGCTGGGTCAATATTTGTCAGTGCTCATGAAGTAGGAACATAGCACCAACTAAAACCAGAGAGAGGCTAAAAGCAAAGCAGGTCAAAACACTTTGGACAAAGGGGGCGGGGGCGGTCTGAAAAAAAAATCCTATTATTTATTATTTAGTTCCAGAGTACATTACTTGAATGCTTCACACATCAGCATCACCCAGCCAATGGTGTAAATTCTTAGCACTCTTGGTAAAAGTGTTTAAGTGCTGGTTTCGCATTGCCTAATTTAGCCCTGGCATAGCAGGTATATGCTACACAAATGCTGCACTATTAGCCAAGCTAGTCAGCAGGAGACTAGGCTGGGCTGGGTTTTGGCTCACTGGGAAGTCAACGTGCTATCAGTAGAAGGAACCGAACAGCATCCGGTAGAAGATGGAGAAGTTCAGTGGAGCATATGTCCAAGATTCATGATGCTGAGTGAATTTGAGTGATTGCCTAGACAAGCATAGGACATTTGATTGCTCGTACTGTACATCAGTATGCCCGATGAACAGCTCAGCTTTAAACTGATAATAAACACAAGCTGTCTGAACCACTTTATGCAATTTCCAACGTTTGCCAAAAACTTTAAATCAAAAACAAAGAAACGAGTGCATGGTTTTACCAGGTTTTTTACAAATCCATTAAAAACTGTTACTGTAGTTGACACTTTTTCTTTTATATGAAGCATTGTGCTTCTGAATATTTTTGATAATGTTGAACAAACCTGTGCTTTGGAACTGTCTTAGCAGGGATACTATAAAGAAAACAAAATAAGTGCTTTGTAAAACAGGCTGACTCCTATAGTTGACTGCTGAGAGGCAGTTGTGCTGCACATAAAATTAACTACAATAACACAGACCAAGCTTGAGCATGTTTCTGTAAAATTGACAGTTTTGACCCAGTTTAAGTAATAACTGTGATGAAGAAAACCCCTCCAAAAACAGTTATTTTTTTTTTTTTTGGTTCTTTCTTTTTCTTTTAGTGATGTTGATCTGTTCAGTAATTTTTCCACCTCGTTAAAAAAAATCAAAAACAGAAGGGTTTGTTCCACATCTCCCACCGACTCTTCGGGTAAATTTAGCTGCATTATTGGTGCCAGGTCAGCTGTCAGCAGCCTTGCCAGGGAGAAGGCACAAACATAATTCTCCCTAATCTTCCTTCTGTCATCCATGTGCATGAAAGGGACCATCTCTGCCGTCATTTGGTCCAAGTGATTATCCCAGCGATTTTTCACTTGGTTGCTGCTAATGTATAGAGGCTGATGATTACACTGTGATTAGGGAAAGGTGAAATAGCATCTCTAATATGGTGCTGGAGATAATTGAAGGGTAGTGAGAATGGGCAGTAGCCACATTCAGAAATGCTCTTCTGGGGGGGTGGGGGGGTGAACAGTTGTGTTGTGGTTTGGAAAAGGCAAGAACAGGAAGAGTGAGGCAGTAAAAGGCATGTCAATTTCATGGTCGTAACTAAAGACCTTCAGCTTAT
Source organism: Argolebias nigripinnis (assembly GCA_031763805.1). Classification (NCBI taxonomy): domain Eukaryota; kingdom Metazoa; phylum Chordata; class Actinopteri; order Cyprinodontiformes; family Rivulidae; genus Argolebias; species Argolebias nigripinnis. The sequence goes on from JARVJN010005139.1 coordinate 8,338, forward strand.
TTAGATGACAAAGGCAGTGCATTGCAAAATAAAAGAAAAAATGTTTGATCAGTTCACATACAATTTGATGCCAGCCTTGCCTGCATTTGAATTTAAAGAATTAGAGAAAGGTCTTGGCAAAAAGAAGATTCTTAGTAAATATTCTAGTAAGACAAGGGTCTAAAGGACTTGAGCGTGGTCCTAAATAACCCATAAATCTGGTTCTTTCATAACATACTGTGCAAATTCAGTGTTTGCCACCAGCAGCTTGATTACTGCTTCTGAATTTTTCAGTTAAATTATTCTGCTACAACCTAGAAGTATCATTTGAAATGATCTCAATGTGATAAGTTGTTGACATTTTGACACGTTCCTGTTGCTTTCCCGCCTTCTTGCCTCGCCCTGCCACTTAATGCCAGCTGTCAGTGCTCAGAGGGTTGGATGTGAGCTGGAGCTCTGCAGAGAAAACTGGGAAGTGCTCGTAGTGACTAAAAACACCAATGTTTTTCCCTGAAGACTGACTCCAAACATATCGATCGAGTTTTTACAGAGGAGTCTACATGCACAGCTTTAAAACAGTCAAAATAAAGGCTATGGGACTCTAAATCAAGACATGACAGAACTAAAGTGCTTTGCTCTGTCAGTGTCGGAGAAGCTACAGGCAAGCTGAATGATGGGGAAGAGTGGCTGTTAGACTGAATGTAGATATTTCCTGTTTTAGCAGTAGCTTTTTTCCCCATCAGCTCTGATGAAAAAACATTTCAGTGAACATGCTTATAGTGGAAGTTGTACCGGCACTTGCAGAGCTAAATGAGCTCTAAAAGCCTTAATTACCTTAGCATCAATGCAGTAAATTCAATTTATATTCCGAGTAAGGTTTATTTTTATATGCCATGAAATAAGATTGTTTATTTTTCAGTGGACAAACTTAACCTTTGAATGTTGTTCACAAGCATTCTGCTTCGCTATGATTGGGACTGGGTTCATTCTGCTGGCAGTTTCAGTAGCTGTCGCCTTACTCCTCTTCTCTTGACTTTTTCACTTTTCCCCTCATGGTCATCCATCGTTCTTCTAACCATTTTTGTTTAAGAACTTGCGGCTTCATAGTTTACACTTTTGATGCAATACAAAAAGTCAAAGGGGGGAAAAGAAGCCACCACATGTCCATTTTGCTTGGTCTTTACAGTGGATTGTCGCTTGAACACAAAAGGCTAGCGAGAAGCCTTAAACATCTGCACCCTGTCCAGCACAGACATCAGCAAGTTCATTCTCTTATTTTTTTTATCTCTCTCGCTCGTGTTCCATCAGAGCAGTCCTTTTTTTTTTTAGCTGTTAGAGAGTGCAGTGTCTTGTACATCATGATGAGTGAGATATCCAGTGGCTGATACCTTAACATCCAACAGAGAATATGTTTTCCTGCTCATAGGCGTGGATTAGTGCTTTTCAGTACTTCACCTTTTACCCTCTTTTCATTGCAATGTAAATACTTCTTCTTAAAGAACAGCAAAAAGTTTGCAAATGTACAATGATTTTTTTTTTGTTTGTTTGCTTGTTCCTTCTTTTATCCTCTACACTATTTCACTATTCTACAGCCGGGTGCTAAATCAGGATCCAGAGCAAAAGATATGCCCCTAAACTACGGTTCCATGTCATGTTTGTATACATGATTTCCATTTTCATTTACTTACAGTAGGCCACTGGATATTGATTTAATGATTTTTTTTTTACTATGAGTACATTGTAATACTTGCAGCTACAAGGTATGAGTTTTTAAATATATATATATTTATATATTTATATATTTTTTTAAAAAGCGTTTAGTCCTTTGGTCCCTATTTCCTAAGGAATGATGCATGTAAATTATCCTGGATTCCTCATTCCTCTCGTCTTCTTCTTGTTTTCTTCTTCGATCCAGAGCTTGCCCTGTCACAGAGCACAACACCTGTGTAGGCACAAAAACCAAAATGGCAGCAGGCTGGTGTGTGTGTTTGTGTATATTTGTGTGTGCGTGCACACGCATGAGTTTGCTTCAGTACTTGTGTTGGCATTTGCACGTATTTATACATGTACAAAGTTTTTTTTTTGTTTTTTGTTTTTTCCCCATTTGTTAAGTGTAGCTTTCCGTAATAGTTGTATGTTTGGTTTCTTTTCTTTCTTTTTTTTCCCACATGAGTTTATCTGTATCCTGTGTCAGTATGCATGCTTTGAGCATAATGAGTCTATAAAGTGTTCTTTTTTTTCATCATGTCTAAAAAACAGCAGCAAAAAGTTGGTCTGCAAAAAATCTTCTTCCATAGACGCCAAAGCAAACCAGGGAAAAAGAGGCATTTGCGAAAGGAAAAAAAAAGGAAGACGAAAAAAAAATACCAATAAAAAAACAACTCTGGGATCCTTCTTTCAGTCACCCAATCTTTCAGCGGCTTTTCCAGGAGGATCAAGGGACCACCCTTCCTTCATGATATGTAGCAGAACAAGGAGTCTTTGTACTTTTACTGCACTTGTGGAAATAAGGTGTTGTGGCCCTTCATCCTGTGACACAAAGAGAGAAAAAAAGAAAAAAGACGGGAGAGAATAAGGTGAGTGGATTCAGGGAAGGCTGCGGCAAACATGCTCTGGGTTGCTGGCTCCTGGTTATCACACAGACTGACAGGCACAGCCAACAGCATGAGGAACAGACAGGAAGGAAAGAAAAGAAAAAAAGAAAAGAAAAACTGTGTCAATCACAGCCAGAAATAAGTGGGCTAGAGGTGGGGTGGGAGATTTGTGTTTAAACCATATGGAACAGACATCTACACTATGACAGCACTAATCCAAGGAAGGCCTAATTTATACTGACTACATCTTCCTACATGGAAGAAGAAGACGTCACCGTTCTTCCTCATTTTTTGTTATTCTGCTACAAACAAACTACAACATTGTAGACCAGGGGTTTACAACCTTTACGATCAAAAGAGCCATTTCTTCCCTTTCGTTCACTAAATTAAGCGTGTCCAGAGCTGCAAAACCTGCTAAAAAATGTATTATCAACTGGTGGCTCATGGGCCATTTTAAGTTTGTTAGAGAGTGCTTTTCCGGTCACTAGGTGTGAAATTATAAAACTAAAAACATCCAATGATTGTTAACATTTATTGACATCTTTACATTTTGAGACAAAATTAAAGACTGGTTCCCTTATCAGTCAGTCCACTAAGTGCAACATATGACTATGGGAATTGTGCCCCAGCGCAGTTCACCTGAAGTAAAACAATCATGCATTTTCTAATGCTGAGTACCCACCGAGCGCGTTTCAGGCAGCGGAAGCAGCCGGTTCACATGCAAAGTCTATGTGGAGACGCGGCGCGTTTTGAGCGTTTCAAGTGGCGCTGCAGTGCGTGGCAGTTCTTTTCCGCGCATGCGACGCGTCCAAAGCAGCTGACGCGTCGAGCAGCCCAAGTTAAAAAATTTGAACTTTGGCTGCTCGACGCGTCACACCACC
>JARVJN010006691.1:0-11634 GCA_031763805.1 Argolebias nigripinnis
TAACAAGCAAGTTTTGCACAAGAATATTAAGCTTATTTTAAGAACATATGTCTAACGTTTTCTTAATAAGATATTTCAGCTAATCTTGAGCCATATTTACTAGTTACAAGGTATGACAATGGTTTGGAGGAAATTCTAGAATAAGAATATAATTATTTTCCTTATTTTAAGCCATAAACAACTTCTTGATTTAAGAAATGTATTTATTTACACAAATTTGATATCATAATGCTTTACACAACATGCGTCTTACATTAACAAAAGCTGCAAGACTCACAGAACATACTAATTATGAAACACTGTTAAGCAAGCCTCATTTGAAAAACATCATACAGCTCATATTTCACTTGATCAAGCAGATTAACACTTTTAGAATTTCTTTAACTTCACTATGACAAACAGCCATGTACAATAAAAACTCTCAGTGCTAGAAAAGGCAACAACTTAAGTTTCAAAATTGCTGCTAAACTGAAACAATAACCTGATGATACTGTCCATCCATGTAAAACAGTATATTTTATAATGCATCATGCAAGCTCGTGTGTAGTCCAATTACATCGCCCAGGTAATATTTCATAACAGCATAGGTCATACCTTTGTGTGTAAAACTGTAGTATGGAGTAAAATCTATTACATTATCAGCCAATATCAGTTCTGTTGCTTGTGCCATGTTTGGAATCTCTATCCTATATGACATGTAATCTCTGTCATAACAAATGGTGTTGTGCTGTTGTAATTCAAAACAATAAAACGATGAATTGATCACATAGATATTTCTCACAAGCCCAAATACAGGTAAACCACTAGCATCAATAGCACTCACAATTAATGACTTTTCCCTCATGTATTTGTTACCATTTAGATTTAGCCATTTAACGCTCACGGCATGATTTACCTCATCATTTCCAACGAAGGCCCTCATCTTTTCTTTTAAGTATGACATGTTGCTTATTTCTGATGTTGGTCCTAATGTGCATTCGTTAGAAAAAATGGGGTGATCAAAATTATTCACATTTTGACAACATTCATACATTTGATTATGCCTTATTAGAGACTTGCAAACATTTTTAAAATTTATTTTTGATGCCCACTGTTTAAAAAAGCAGTGTTTTGATTCAAATCTCATGCACATATGACGAACCATTGGTCCTAAAAGTTTAATTTGGGATGGCGTGTGAATCAAATAATGCTGTTTAGGTGTGATGTTGTTATCTGGAAAAAGGGTTTTCATGTGCTTCAAGTGCTGTTCAATGAGCGTTTTCAACTTGTTAATTGTCTGTAGACCAATGACAGGAGCAAGTAAAATCTGAACAATTTCAACAAGTTCAAGAATTATTTCATAGTGTTCACTGCCTTTGGCTGTATCAATAAGAAATGGTAGAATTTTCAGCAGAACAATCATTTGCCCTGAGGATTGCTTCAACTTATTGTCACTGGAAGCTAATGTACTGTACGTAATAGGGCTTGGTTTATCTCTAATATCAACAGAAGAGTAAGGGAAACCAGTTATTGCAGCATTGAAGAGATCTAAGTCTAGGTCTCCCATAAGAACTAAGTGTTTTAATACACACTTTATTTCTAACGGAGCAATCCCTTCAAAGATTACATGCATAATGTCTTGAGGTGTTTGATGGATCAAGTTAAATGATGGGAAATCAATAACTCTGCTTCTTCTATTTATACCATATGTTGTTTTTAAGCTGTTTCTAAGGTACTCTGTGTTGGCCTTATCAATTTCGCTGCACTGTCGGACATGTCGTTCAAATGTTCGTTCTACGAAGTTATCCTCATCAAAATTAATTTGCATTTCCTCAAATGAACATTCACAATGCCTGCATTTACTGTATGCAAATCCGACACCCTCTTTAAACCCACAAAGTTCATGTTGAGCCAAAGTATCTCCACATATTGAAACTAATGCTCCAAATATTTCACGTTCACCAGTTCCAGTTTGAATTTTAACTCCATCATATAGCTTTACTAAGTCCTCATGCAGCCTTTTCAAGACTCCATCTACACCACATTCAGAAAGATCACTCTTTTTTGCAACTGCGAGTAGGCGAATGGCAGCTAGTTTGGACCGATATTTAGGATTAATGTTTCCCAAAGTATAATAGAACATTACCAACTTATTTTTTGAGGCATGAGACCCAAGTGGGTTACAAATTTCAATATCATCTGAGTAAAGGATTATCTGTAAGGCAGAGGGGTGGGCAGAAAAAAAAGGGTGAGACTTCATGAGTTTTCCATCTATGATGTCATACAAATACTCACTTCTGTAATTCTGCTGTTCATCTATCATTGACAAAATTCTTGGATGGGACAAGAACTGTTCCAAACTTTGGACAAGTGGAACATAATGAAAACATTTGGAGACAGTAGAGAGAAATCTTTTTTTCCCCTTTTTTACCATGCAAGCTGTATACCCAACAGAAACCTCCTCACACTCCACAAAATTAAATTTTTTCTTTATCACACTATCCTGCCTGTATGTTGTTGAAACAGAGGCAAATGGATCCTCAATTTGGTTGAACACTGCCAAAACGTCTTTTTCAAGTCCACTTCCTTGATGTTGCTGGAAAACCTTTTGTAGTTGACTTCTTAGATTAGTCACCAAAGATGCTTGATACTGCTGCATTGCTGCAACAATATCATTCACACCACTCTGAAAAACAGAAAAGTGAACAAATTACACCCTGGCTGTTTGACATAAAAATGGGAAAATTGTGTTGAGCACATCCTTTAGATTTAAACAATAGACCACTTATTCTATAAAGGATTAATAATGTAATAAACAATTTAAGAATCTCAAATTCCTTATCATCCGAATGATGGTAGACAATTTTCAATGTGTATTTATTCAGTTTGTGTTGAGCAAGAACAAACGCCCATTACTTTACAACAACCTAATTGATAGATGTCAGATTTGTCACAGAGAGAAAAAAGCACAAACAAGGGATGCATAAAAAAAGACTAGGAGTGACACAAGTACCTCAAAGTGATAATTGAGTAAACATTTAAGTGTCTTATCAAAAAATTACTTTGGTAAAAGTTAAAGTATCTTCTAAGAATATTACTTCAGTAAAAGTCTTAAATTATCTAATATATTTGGTACTTAAGTATCAAAAGTACATTTCTGACATAAAATGTACTTAAGTAATAAAAGTAAAAGTATTGACTAAAAATAAGCTGTTCAAATTTCAAAATTTACATTATTGGGAGGAGACCTATCCAAAAAAACTTTTTTTTTTTTCAAAAGGTGTGCAGATGTGATGGATTGTGTACAAACTAATACGGTGTCAGAATATTTATGCTTCTCCTACATAGAAATTAACTCTATCCAAGAGGCACAATTTATCAGGATAGTAGTTTTTAATAATAACAAGCCAGAATGTAACTTTATACTATTTAGCTTTTAAAAAAATGTAAGTACTAGATATTTGTATAAAAATGTAAGGAGTCGAAGTAAAAAGTAGGGCGAAAAAATAATTACTCAAGTAAAGTACAGACAACGAAAATTTCTTAAGTACAGTAACAAAGTATTTGTACTTCGTTACTTTACAACTCTGCACAAACATGATGCTCAGTAACTTATTAGGATAATCTTTATGAAAATGCATTAAAGCCTGTTACAGTTTAGGGAAAAATGTTAATATTAAATGATGAAATTTAAAGCAAATGCTAAAATAATAATTCGAGATTTGCATGAAGACAAACCTGTGAAAGACGATGTTTCTCTCTTGCAGTCAAAACAAGAGCTGTTGCTTGTCTTGTAAGAACATCTAGACAGGAGTCATCCTTCACAAAAATAAAATAAATACAGTCAAATAAACAGGTAAAAGGTTTGTTCAAAGAAGTTGTTCCTTTTAAGAGTTCAATATCAATACAATTACCATAGTTGATGCTGCGCCATCTTCAAATTCACTTGGACAAGCTGTTGGAATGCTTGGAGTCAAGGTGTCATTGATGGTTTGTGATGGAACAAGGAGCCTTGGCGAGGTTTGGACGATATCATCGAAGCCAGAGTACAATGACATATTACTGTCAAAAGTTCCAAAATGTTCAGGTCCCACACTGTCTGGATCAGGTTGGATTATGTTATTCTCAGTCACTGCATCTTCTCCAACACTGACATCTACAGTTGCATCCATCGTTGACTGGATTGCTTGCTGGTTTTCCACCACTGAATCAGTCCTGTATGCCCAGATGTTACTCGGGATTCTGTCCGTCAGTGAAGAAGTTTCCTTCCTGGTGGAACTGCAATTGAGATTATATTAATTGTCTAGTTGAGGTAAAGAAAATTAATTACAAACCACACCGTTAATATGATGATTCACTCTAGCCAACTTTACATTTATTTAGGCTGATGTGTTTAATGAATTTATTGATGTTTGAATGGCTAGTTTAAAAGCTTTGAAAAATCCTTATCTGTTCATTTCAAACAAAAGGGGGGAAATTCTGTTTTTTCTAGTAGGAGAAAAAAAACAAGTTCAGGATGATCAAGGTGAAATATGTTTCTTTTCTTATAAAGTAGTGTTGTGGACCATAAGAAATTAACACTACAAGTGTTCTATTGCTAAACTATGATGAAAAAAAAGTATAAAAAATGAAATACTTAGACCTTTACTATGAACATTTTATAGGATTATTTACAAAAATCTCAAATTATATATTAGGACGGAGTATTGGGGCCACACAAATAGATTTCTTTTAATTATTATGAGATTAAAGTTGTAATTTTATGAGAATAAAGTCCTAAAGTCCTCAAGCTCAGAAAAACCTTGTACTATAAAGTATATATATATATACTGTATATACTATATATATATATATATATATTATTTATTATTATTTAATCATATAATATTATGACTTACTTTTTATACTTTAATGTCGTAATATTATGACTTTATTTTTATACTTTAATGTTGTAATATTATGACTTTATTCTCGTAATTAAAATAAACAAATCAATAAAAATCTCTGTCGTAATATAGTCAGTCTCACCTCACAGAATGTTGTCCCCTCTGGCCACTCGATCTGCTGCAACTTCCATGATTGTTAAGGTGTTCGGAGTGTGTTCGACGAATGTGATACCAAAGTGAGTTGTAAACGCGGTATTCTTTAACACATCCATCTATCCCACAAACTACTCGGAAATCTGGACTACGGCTATGTGCAGAATTAATATGACTCAGTAGGGATTTGAGGGTCAATCCTACAAAAACAAAGCAGATCACACAGCGCCAAATCATTTTGGTTTACTGTTCTCTGAACTCTTCTTCTTTAGTTTATTGGCGGCTAAACTTCTGCTTCTTCTTCTTCTTCTTCTTCTTCTTCTTCTTCTTCTTCAAATAAATTACAGCAAGTTGTACGTTCTGATCTGGGTTAGTCCATTAAGGGGTGAGGGCGGCTTCCAAAATATGCCTGAAAAAATGAGTCAACCCATCTTATCCCCCTACACACTCCTGAAGATGGTATAGTCCAGCTTCGCGCCTCAAGCTGAAGCTTGGCGCCTATGACGAAACGACGGTTAGTGCTTCCTGCCTATAGCTCTTCATTTGGTGTCCAGGTGGATGCGATTTGGTGGTACAGCGAGTGAAGACAAGCTATGGAGAAACTGGATGAAATAACAATTGACACACTGAAACGTATGTAACCATTTTGACTTCTGCTATGTCGTTGTATATCATGTCGCTAGCACGGTTAGCTAAGCTTGCTCGCACAGTTAGCTAAACTAAAAGCTTATAGTTTAGCTGCATTTCTTTATATTGAATATTTATATTTACATTGTATGCTGGTGCAGGGAGTTATAAGCATTCATGTGGGTCATTGACATTTTTGGTCATTCAATTTATGTATTAGCAACGCTAGCGGACGCTAATGCTAATAAGCTAACGTGCTAATGGCAAACTACTTTTTTTAAATCCAGCAGATTTGACCATTTCGTGAAACTGTCAAGCTCAGCTTTGTTTTCATTGCAATTCAACATTTGCAAACTCCTGTGGCTTCAAGGTCCTCACTATGGACCTGTTTGTTTCCCATGAGACTTTATTCAAAGTGAAAACCATGAATTCATTTTTTCTCCTAATTACCAAAAGACCCAGTAAGCCCAGAAGTTATTTAGTATTAAGACGGGACGTAAAATAAATAAATAAAATTTTATGTTTATGAATGTATGATTAAAATTATCAGTTATTTCTTTGACTTATAAATTAGAACCTTTGTGTGTGTGTGTGTGTGTGTGTGAGTGTGACTCGTTATGTGTGTGTTTAAGTAAGTACAGTTTATTTATATAGCACCTTTCTTAGACATAAAATCACAACGTGCTTCACATAAAATAATATAAAAACAATAAAATAAATTAGTAAATTAAAACATCACCACAGCATTACATTCAAACGAGATGTATAGCTGACCTGCCAACAAGGATTATGTAATGTAGTAATAATTGGAAATTGCTAATGATTGGAAACTTCTTTTGCAGAAGCAAATGTTGGAGAAGACCTGTTGGCATCACTCTCCCGAGATGACATCAAAGATCTTTTCCCAGGACCTGAGCATTTCCTTAGGCGTCGAGCTCTATGGCTTGCAGTGCACAAGTGTGAGCAAGTACCGGTAAGTTATATTGTATTTTTGTGTGACAAAACTGAAAACACACAAGTTTGTTTTATGCAGTCCCAAGGTATTTTACAAACACACACTTAACAGATACCCTGTAGAAGGGATTTTTATAATCTTCTTTAGTTTTGCTTAAAACAACTGGCCTGCACATTTATCAAATGCGCACATTTTTAATTGTACAACACTTTACAGCTATTTAGCTGTGCATTTTTATCATGTTGAGAACTGGAGTATTTGTGCAACTTTATGTTAAATTAACCCTGTGTAATTGCATTGTATTTTAGGATGAGACTCCTGAAAAACCGCCAACAACTACTGGAGATGGTGACTTCTCTAGAGAGGAACCCAACACTTCCAAGTTTGTGACTATGTCCAATCCGGAGTACATAATCTTCACAGACAGTGAACTTGAGCAAGCTCGACAGTCCTACTTCGAACAGAAGCGGCAGGGGACAGAGCGTACTGAGCCCTTATCAAAGGAACTCTTTTGTCGACTTGTGAGAAACACTATGACCAACATGATTTCAATAGCAAGAGCAAGTGAGGACTCCAGATACCCCAGCAAACATGAGGTTGATGCCATAGCAAAACGATTGATGGAGTACTACCCAATGCTTAAAGGATCATGTGGTGGGTGGGTAAGTAACCTTGGTTCACTACCACTCTTTTTTTAACATGAATGTTGTAAGCTTGAGTGTCTTATCTTTTTTATTTTCATTATTTGTACCTGCCAGGATCATGTGGCTAAAAAGCTGATGAAGAGACTCTCGAATGTCAAAAGTCCAAAGAAAGGCAAACATCCTCCTTCAAAGAAGCCAAGAAAAGATGAGACTGAAGGTGTTACAAGTGACAGCAGTGGAGAATCCAGTACATCAACTATTATTCTGGATAATTCACCACCTAAATCCATGAGCACCCCAGTGCAACAGCAGGATGACAGTGATGAAGAATGTAAGTATTAATATAATGCACCCTCTTAACACCCCTTCTATGCATCTGTGGGTTTTGAGTACAACATTTCTTTTAAATATTCCACTAACAATAGAACCTCACCACTTCACTGTTTAGAATCAATGGGCCTCATGCAAGAACTGTTTGCACGCACAGATTTGTTCTTAAGCTGTGCGTACAAGTGATTTGGGAGAATTTGTGGCATTCAACACTTTTTTCGTATTTTACAATTTTCTTCAGATACGAACAAAACTCACGAGTGGTCCAGACCTGTCGTATATTTTACGTGTCTGCTGTTATCCAGTCGGGTTTTCTTCACTAAGAACTTTATATTTCATTAGTTTGAAGATATTTCGAGTTGAAAATAAATCCTACTCCATAATTATGTTGAAAATAGGCTGTTCTGTTTGAATTAGAATTTTATATGTAATAATCTAGACTAACGACATAAATTGGTTAAATTAAATGAAATTGGCTATTAATGCTGTTGTATTAATATGAAGATCTCAAACTACAAACCAACTTAAACTATGGATTAATTGAAGTTTAATTTGTCTCAGTATATAACAAGCTTTATAGTTTTTTTTAATCAAATTTTATTTTGTTTTGATTTATTCAGCACATCAGCTATTTTCTCCAAAGTGGCAGTTCAGAACTTCATCTGACACCACTATCGATGGGGGGTTGACGGCGGGGGGACCGCTCTTCTTCTGAATAAATGAAAACTATGTAAATCAGTTGTTTACACTTAAATGAAAAATATTTGACCAAAGGACTAGAGAGACTAGAGAGAGATGAATATGATTTAGATTTTTAGTTATGTGACTGTAACGACCCACAGGAGACACAGCATTAACAGCAGTCGTTATTTCATTGCTAGACTTTAGCAGCTCCATTTCACAGCTGATGCTGCTAAGAATGACTTTTTTATTTCTGGATCTCTAAGAGCAGGACTTCAATCTCTGAACTCGTAAAGTTCTTTTTACTTTGTGATGTCATTTTAGAATGGACACTTCCTGGTATGTGGGGCAGGAAACATAGCCTCATATGGTGTTTTTGGGGTGGTAATTATGCTAATCTCTCCTCGTGCACGAGCACCTGAATATGAATAAGTGTCATTCATCAGTTTTCGCTCCTCATTTAAACACTTTTCCTGAAAATAAAAGAGTTTGTTGAATCTGACGTGAGATGTTCGAACCCTTCGTACGAACAAAAGTAAGAGAAATTTAGGAACATGTTCTTGCATGAGGCCCAATGTGTTCTATTCAATAGAGAAAAGGTAATGAAATAAAAAATAATAATTTGTATATGTTTAAAGTTTTTTTGGTCACTTATTAACTTGTTGATATGTTTTACAGATATATCTTACAAATTTTCTTGTAGCGTTTTATGTTGTTTGTTTTGCACCAATGTAACCCACTTCATAAACACTTACTTTGGTAATAAATGATTTGCACACCTCTGCTCTATGTGTTTAGCTGGTTCAGCTGACTTCTTTGACAGCCAGAAAACTCAGGCAAGACACTACAAGACACTACAAGAAATATACAAGACCAAGAAACCAAATAAGGCTGCTGTAAGCCAACTGCTGAACCTGGAGTTTGAGTCCCGAAGACGCTTCATTAACTCTGATGTTATGAAGGAGCAAGACAGACCACTGAGGATTCTGGAGGCATACCCTTGTTTCAAAGAACTGGATCATGTAAGCAGTCCTCATTTCTTTTAGCCATCCCAGTATTCCTTTGGAGGCATTTTTTAATTTTACATTTTCTATGTTTACAAGACAGAACAAATCTTAATTGGTTTTATGTCTGTATTTTGCAGGTCATGGATGAGCTGCGGCGAATTATTCAACCATCCAATTCAAGATACATCTCAGAGATGAAGGATAGATGGGAAAGCTTCTACTCTAAGGTGCAGTTCTATGCTGTCATGAAGAAAGCTATGAAGCCTCCAAAAACTTTGGATGGAGGTAATACTACAATATCTTGATGCTGTGTCTAAGTTTGTTTTACAGATTGCATTATTTGCTATAATTAATGGTGTTGCCTTGTCTTATTTTTCTTTTGTCAAACTAGTGGAACATGCGACAGCTGTGTTCAGAGCCCCTCCAATGCTCTTCCCTTCCAGCACAGCACCACCAAAGAAGATGGGCACCTGTAGTGAGGCTTTTTTCCATGTCCTTCAGGTGAGGCTGTAATATTCTATGTGCCTATTGATATATTTCAGTTAATTATGCTTTCATTTTATGTATTTTTTAAAAATTTGATCTAAATACTCTTAAAGTTCAGATCTTTTTTATGATTTGGGCTTGGTTGATTAGAACCCCAGATGCAAGACTGAGTGAAGCTGGCAAAATTGTATTTATTAAACAAAAACAAAGCGATGACGTGGCAGCAAAATTAAATACAAGGACTTGGCATGAGATAGTGGTGGACAGTTTGAAGCTGAAGCTTCGGTGCATGTATTGAAAAAACAACACTGTTTTAGAAGCACTGTGTCGGAGCTTGATTCGTTTGGTAAAAGTCATGTGATCAGTGATGTCAGAAGCTTCAAAAGTGGCGAAGTTACGTCACTGCTTTGGTACCTGATTCAAAGGTTCATGAGGAAGTAAATCATCGGCTGGATTCGTGGTGTGTTTTGATGGCAAATGCGCAAATTATAACAAACCAGTGAAGGACTTATTAAGAGGCAAACAAATGTATGTTAAGTTAATCGTGCAGTTTATAAGCCTGGGCCAGCCAGTGGGAGTTCGGTCTAACACACATGCTGACACAGCCGGACCCATAAAGAACCTGTGATGCGTGCACGTGTGCACACACATATACACACACACCGACCCACACACAACTGCGCACGGCTTGGCTCATCATTAAAAAGAAAGCAACGGGAGCGCAAGACACATCCCAGAGCAGAGTTTCACTTGTTGCACAGGTGATGCTTTTCATAAAAATCAAAACCCCGATGGTGACTATTAGGGTTGAGCCGGATACTCGTTTCAGACGAGTACTCGTTACGGATAATGCATTTTTGACGAGTACGAGCATGAACCGAATAAAGCTTGTCAACATTCGTGCTCGTTCTGAAGGAAGATCCTCATTGGGTAACTGACTGTCTTCACGAGCTGTGATTGGCCAGTCGTACAGAGAGAGCCCGCCCCAACACTCAGACTCTTCTCTGCAGCGGGAGCCTGATGATGGTAGCTTAGTCAGCTGTGTCAGCTTGTGTGATGGATATGAAGTTCTTATCATATTTACGTACAAGGGAGAGTGACCTAAAACAGTTTTTTTCCTTCCAGCTAAACTGTCTAAATGTGCTTTAAAGTTTAAAATGTCCTGGTGCATCTCAGTAATCCAAGTAGAAATACAATTATGTAGTTCCTCTGGACAGGTTCTTCTTTAATGAAACATTTTGTCTCTCCTCAAAGAGTCTTCTTCAGTCTACGACTTATTTTCTTTTCTTGGCACTGCCCACTTTGTTGGCATCAAATTTGCTCTTGGGCGAGGTTATGCTTTCACAGGAGGGTTAGTTACACTTTAAACAATAAACCTTTCTGTCTGAGTTCCAGTTTAAAAGATTAAACCACAAGAATGGAAAGAAAAATCCAATTAGATTTTATTTCCCATATCATTCAGGACTTGTGTCTGTACCTTTTTTAATTTAAACTTGCTGCATCTGTCACTTGGAATATGAACACAATCTCCCCAAACAGGTCTATTAAAAAAAGTTTAAACTATTCACACTTGACTATTAAGTATTTTAGTTAGATGTGTTTTTGAGGTTTTCTAACCATCTTCTTTCTTTTCTGTCATGTAGACTCCAGAAGGCCCTGAAGGCTTCCTGCGTCATCGACCTCTGGGTTGTCCTGTTTTGCTCCTTTCTGAAAGCAACTGCATGATTGCTGTTGGAACCACACCAGTGACTACCTTTGACCGGGAGAATCTTTATGAGGGACTGCTCTATCTCATGGCATATTACTATGGCTTCCACCTCACGTACCCGAAGTGCATTTCCACGCTGCTGTCTGTCTTGCAAACTGAAATACTCAAAGACTCCATC
>JARVJN010007558.1:0-11538 GCA_031763805.1 Argolebias nigripinnis
ATGGATGGATGGATGGATGGATGGATGGATGGATGGATGGATGGATGGATGGATGGATGGATGGATGGATGGATGGCTGGCTGGGTTTAGTTATTGTTCTGCTTTTTTAGCTTTTACTGACATTTCTGCTGCTTCAAGCTTTTAGTTTGGTAGTTTACGCTTCAGCTTTTCTAATTTTAGCTACTGTTCTTCTGCTCTTGCCGTAATTATTCTGCGGCTTTTGGTTTGCGTTTAGCTCATTTTAGCTAGTGCCCTGCTTGTTTGAACTATTGCAACTCTGTTTCAGCAGTCATTTAGCACTCACCCTAAAACGTTGCAGATTATTGCCATGTCTCTAATAAATAATTGTTGTTCCAAATTTTCTGAAGTGCTGGTGTCTGTAATTAAATACATCTCTCCTTAAATCTCATTTTAATGAAATTTTGAAGTCAGGACACTGTGTGACATGGTAGACTGAGAAGCCTCCGACCCCTCTTTAAGACATTTTGTGTGTTTGAGCCGGCATGAGGACATGTTTGCGTCATCTGCAAACAGCTGAAATGAGACCCGTTCCCTGTGGTTGGGGCAATTTTCTTCCATCGCCATGGCAGTATTAGTTTGGTAAGCTAACCACACCATTAAAGCTGCTTTTTAGCTCAGCTTATTCATTGTACCAGCTGACCTCACAGTCACTATAACAACTCAAAATGGTTTTAGAGACAGCCATAATTACTGCAGACATGGTGCAAGAAGAGAATGAAATCATGGCTGCAACTAAAAAGAACAGAAACTAATAAAAATAAAATAATTGGAGACTAAAAAAAGATGTGTCAACAAAACAGATGCTCGTTGTTTTTTGTTTTTGTTTTTTTTTAACGCCTACAGCCAAAATGCAAAGGCAGACTATAATATTTTTGCCCATGTTCTGTGGGCATTTGTGTCTGTGTTAGCAAACTACAACCTGAACCAGTGGACCAACTTTAATTAAACTTTCAAAAATTCTATCTAAAACTGATAAATATTTGGAGCAACCCATTGCCACAGCCAGCTGGCCTTTATAAATATATATATATATGTATAAATGTATATAAAATGAGTATGATTTAGGATAATTTTACAGATATGAATCTAACAAACTTAAGTCAGGTCCTCTGGACAGATTCTTTGTTGAAACGTTGGTTACGTTGGTTTTAATCACACTGTATTATTTTTAATGGCTTTTGTATTGCATTGATAATCTTAAACCAGGTCTCTCTTGTAAAGGAGTCCTTGTGACTCAGACTGCCTGGTTTCCTGCCCTTAGCAGTCCAGAACCACAGGCCTGCTGGGTGATGGCCCAAATGAAAAACCAAATGGCCTCTGGACCTGCCATTGTGTGTTCACTTCCCCTTCCTGTTCCTCTCAAACCCAGCCAGTCGAAGCTGATGGCCACTTGTCCTGAGCCTGGTTCTGCTGGAGGTTTCTTTCTCATGAGGGTTTTTCCTTTCCACTGTTGCCTTTGTGCTCGCTTAGGATGGGAGATTGTTATTAACAAATTTTTATGTATGTGAATGTTTCTGTTTGGTGCCCCGAGATGACTTCTGTTGTGCATAGGGATAGGCGCTATATAAATAAACTGAATTGAATTGAATTAAAGACAAGTTAAATAAAAATGAATATGCATTTAGCTAATAGAAAGGCCAACAAATGTAATTAAATTAAAAGCCATGAAGCCAGCATGTTGCCTTTCATGCCAAAATGTTGAACTAAGATCGTGTTATACTGTATAGAGAACGGATGATGTAGCATTTTAGACAAGCTTTGAAAATGACGTAACATGACGGCACATCAACATGAAAAACACTGTTGTCCACCTTAGTCCTTCCTCCAGCTGTAGATTAGACGATGTGACTCATATTTGTCCTTTACCTTGGTTGGTTTATATTACAAAAAACACAGTGATATAGATAAAAAGGTAAATGCACTGTACTTAAAGTCTTTGGTGATGCTGTCGAAGGTTCTAGGGTCTTTCAGGCGTGCAACGAGGGTATCTGAAGCCATTTTCACCAGAATGGGGCACTCTACATTTTCTGAGGCCAGTGAACGCCACACAACCTCCAAATACTCTGTAAAGATACAAGCAGGACACTTAAACCAGTAATGCTATAAAAAAAGAACACAACACTACACAAGACCGCCCTCAGATAAAACACAGGGCTGGTTATGACACGGTGCTAATGCCCAACAGAACCATGTGTGAGCCATGCTCTGTCTGAAGGCTTGAGAAGGAATTTATTCAGGAGTTTTTAGTGACGGTAAAGTGGAACGATGAGAGAACGCCACTGTTTAGAAAAGCTCAGAGGAAAAACTGCACATTTCTAAACCATATAACATGAACGCCAACATCCTTCTTGTAACAGTGATGACTAACTCCAGTGCTTTGAGACGGATCAAAACAAACCTCAGAACACCATGTTCATTGTTCTGTGTTATGCCAGGATTTCTCTCGGGTCACAGGGAAAGTAGGTAAATTGAGTCTTTAAGATAGAATGAGGCGGAAGAGAGCTGGGTCCATAATCAAAACCCCTCTGTCCTTGATCCCAACCTAAAGCCTTGTGGGTAAAAACAACCAAACACAGAATATCACTCATCTGGGATGTGACTAGCACTCTGTGAAAATAATCAGTGTGTCTTTATACACTAAAGACACTACAAGGAACAAATTGAGATAATTAAAGGCCCAGCATTCCTTGAAGGAATGTACATGTATATCAGCCACGTGCCATGATTTTACAATGAGATCGTCTTTTGTTTAGAAATCATAAGTATTTTGGTCAAACTTGACATTTTATGCCATCTGGTGGCTGAGTGGTTACAACTGTCATCCTCCAATTACAGAGTTATCGAAGTGCCCCTGGGCAAGACACTTAACACCTCATTGCATCTGATGCTTGTTCTATCAATGTAGGAATGTGATCTAAAGCACTTACACTCTACAGAATGATTCATTCTGATTGACTGTTAAGGTCTAGTAGAGAGCTTCATGATTATGTGTGTGGATCGGTAAATGAGGGAACAGACTGTGTTGTAAAGCACTTGAAGTAGATTGGTTGGGTAAAAAGAATGTAGAAAGGTTTAGTATGTCTAGCCTGTTCTGTTAGCACTTGGCATACGTGTTGTAAATGACTCTCAGCTACTACAATGTTTTAGCTCAATAGCTGCAAAACTCAGTGAGGCAGAACCACTTTGTTCGTTAGTTAGGCAGCATGAGGGCAGCATGATGGCCTAGTGGTTAGCACTGTTGCTTCACAGCAAGAAGGTCCAGGGTTCAATGCCTGGGTTGGACCAGGAGTCTTTCTGTGTGGATATGTTTATGTATATCAAGTTCAAGTTGGGTTTATTTGTCATATGCAAGATTAACACAAGGCTAACAGTACGTACAGTGAAATGCTTAGGATGAGAAGAACCGATTTGACTCACTAAACAAAATAATTAATAAATAAATAAATTTAAAAAATCAAACAAAGAACAAACAAGAAATACAAAATGCATGAAAGGGTACAAAAATAAAGTACCAAAAAGTAATTATAATACCATACCATACTATTTTATTTATAGAGGACTTAAAACAGCAACAAGGCCAACCTTAGGGCTGTGCAAACAAACAAACAGGCAACACATAGGCAACATACAAAATGAAGGGAAAAAAAAACAGAATATAGAGATAAAATTGTTGCAGATAATAAATATAATGACCAAACACAGATCATCTTGTGTTGAAAGCAACGGAATAGTAGTGGGTCTTTAAACGGGATTTGAAAACTGAGAGGGAAGTGGCCTGTCTAACGAGCAGAGGTAACTCGTTCCAAAGTCTTGGGCCTGCTACAGAGAATGCCCTGTCACCTCTGTGTTTAAGACAAGTTCCTGGAACTGTGAGAAGTAACTGGTCCGCTGACCTCAGAGAACGTGGTGGGACATAAGGCTGTATCAAATCAGAGAGATAGGTGGGGGCGAGACTGTTCAGCGATTTGTAGACATACAGGAGAATTTTGAACTGGATCCGAAGATGAATCAGTGCAGGGAGGCCAAGACTGGTGTAATGTGCTCTCTTTTGCCTGTACTGGTTAAAAATGGGATGCAGCGTTCTGGACCAGTTGTAGTCGTGCAATGGTGGTCTGACTGATACCAAACAGGAGTGAATTGCAGTAATCAAGCCTAGATGTAATAAATGCATGTATTATTGTCTCCAGATTATTTTTGGATAATATGGGCTTCAGCTTAGACAGTTGCCTCAGCTGAAAAAAACAGGATTTAATTATCATATTTACATGGCTGTTGAGTTTCATGGAAGGGTCCATTATCACTCCCAGATTTTTGACTTTTTGTTTTTCAGACAGGGGTAGAGCAGAAAGGTCAACACAGTGGTTCGAGGTTGTGTCATTGGGAAGGAACAATATGGCTTCAGACTTCTTATCATTAAAACTTTCTTATCATTAAACATTTCTATGCCAATGACTGTCAAATTTACTTCCCTCTGAAGCAGAGTGGTGCACATTCTATTCAACCTCTTCTTGACTACCTGGCTGACATCAAAGAATGTCATTTAAATTTCTTAAGTTTTAATGAGAAGAAGACGGAAGTCATGTTGTTTACTCCCAATGCCACAATCAAAAACCACGGTATTGACCCTTCTTCTCTAGCCAAGTTAGAGAAACAAAGAGTCAGTATTCTGGGAATGACAATGGACCCTTCTATGAAACAGTCATGTAAACACAATTGTTAAATCCTGTTTTTTTTTTCAGCTGAGGCGACTGTCTAAAAACTGAAGCCCATATGTAAAAAAAAACCAACAACAACAACCATGAGACACGTGTTCGTAACATCCAGGCGCGATTATTGCAATGTGCTTCTTTTTGGAATCAGTCACCTCTATTGCACGATTACAACTGGTCCAAAATGCTGCAGCCCAATTTTTAACTGATAAAAGCAAAAGAGAGCACATTACTCCAGTTTTGGCCTCCCTGCACTGGCTCCCGGTTCACTTTCAAATTCAGTTCAAAATCCTCTCTATGTTTTTACATCTCTGAACAATTCTGCCCTCTCTTATCACGCGGATCTGCTGCAGCCATGTGTTCCACAGTGCTCTCTGAGGTCAGCAGATCAGATGTTTCTATTGGTTCCAGGAATGCATCTTAAGCTTTTAGAGGTGACAGGGCCTTCTCAGTTGCAGGTCCAAGACCGTGGAATGACTTACCACTACATGTCAGGCAGGCTCCCTCTGTCACTGTTTGTAAGTCTAGCTTAAAAACGCTTTTATTGCCTGGTTTTTGACAGTGTGATTTGTTCTTAACCTGTCTGTATTCTACAATGTTTGCCATTTAGTTATGTTCTTTCCTCGGGATCTATGTATTTTCATTTTTATTTCATTTCATTTTATTTTTTGCTATGTGCTTTGCTTGCTTGTTTCTGCTGTACAGCACTTTGGTTGGCCTTGTTGCTGTTTTAAGTGCTCTATAAATAAAGTGGTATGCTATGGTATTACATAATGTTTTCTATTTTAAAACATAATTAAGGTGCTTTGATGGACCAAATAGATTTTTTAAGGGTCAGATCAGACAACCACTAGTTAAACTCATCAAGCTGGAAATCAAACCATTTTTGCAGGCAGTCCGTTAAATGGTAACTCACCCGTGTCTGCATCTGTGTATCTGGTCAGGGAGCGCTGTGAGGCACGGTGACTTCGGTCCCTGTGCCTACATCCTCCACCGTGTCTCCCCTCCTCAGACACCACCCTCTCCAGGGAGTAGTCGTCCAGCCTCACGCCACGGCCTGAACGTCCGTGGACCAGGCTGGAGGTGGAGCGACGCATTGGGCTGGTGTCAGTGATGGTCTTGGAGGACAGAACAAAGCGTAGAAGGAGATAAAGAAAAGGAGGCAAAAGGTAGAAAAGGAGATGTCAGGTTGAAAAACATAGATAAACAGAGGGGAAAAGAAAGAAAAAAAAATAACAAAAGGGGGGGGGGGGGGAGTTAGATTAAAAATGTATTAAAAATTGTCTTGAGTCATTCAGCAATACCACATACCGGTACTTTAGGTCTTAGATAAATAGCAGGTTTAGCCCACAAGAACTCAAGTTTTCAATGAATGCTTTTGACTTTTAACTTTGGCTTGTGTATTTTATGACACACTAATGTGTTATGACAATATTGAGAACTCAGGGCACAAAGTGCAAGTATTCACTAACAACTAATCCTTTGACAAGTATTTGAATTTAGTATGTGATACCACATCTTCACCGAATCATGGAGAAAAGTTACAGAGATAATAACAGCATATAACACATAGGAAGAAAAGAGTGTAGCGACAGAGAACAAGCAAGATGGCTTTAAAAACCATGCCTTACATGCACACGGCAGAGCAGCCTATTAAACCTCTCCTCATGGCAGCCATATTTCATACTCAGGTTGCAAAGTCAGAAAATATAACTGACCAAAATCATAAAAAACGGAAGTATAATGCCCATTACTGACTTTATTATTTTTGAAAATTTTAATGAAAATATTTAAAAACTTTTCCCAGATACTCAATATTTCATTTAAACTGACTGGAACTTTTTTTTCATATGTTTACACGACAAATTACGACGCAAAAAAACAACAAAAACCTAAGTATTGTGTTTATTTTATTTATTTTTAAATAAAACACTTCAAAGCCACATTTTGTAAGAGCCACTACAATATGCTTCTCAATATGCCAAACTCTAGATAATAATCAGAATCAAATCATCATGGTTAAATAGAAACCTGCTATGAGGTCTGTATGACTGAACACTGAAAGTGCATCTTTTTGATTACCAGATTTTTTTTGTCCTATAAGTCATGTTTTTTTGCATAATTTACATGCCCTGCGACTTATAGGGTGAAGTGACATATTTATGGATCCCCCCCCCCCCCCATATTTATAAGACAAATTTTGACTGAGCTATAACCGTTTTCATTCATTCTGACTGAAAAATTTTAACACTACCACTTTTCAGCCGCTAGATGGCACCAGAGTAGTAAGCATGCCTTTCTATCATGTAATAGGTAAAAGTGGCTATAATGACAAATTCAAAAAATTTCAAGACAAAAACAACTGGACTTTATCTATTGTATTTTATTTTATTGTTTTTGTCTTGAACTTTTTTGAATGTACCAGTCCCCGGAAGACTGAGATACTTCACCAGCTATTAATGGCACAATCGGCTTGCTGTAACCTGCCACCATTGTTCTGCTCGCTGCTTGGAGCAACCTCAGACCAGCTTCATTTGGCTGCACCACCCTGGCAAAATGCGGCTAATTTGACCTTTAAAGTGCATTTATTAAGTCAAAGTTAAACTGAGACACACCTTTACTTTAAATTTGAGCAAACAAATAATTGTTTTTAGGTATTAATCTAGTTGAATTCTTGTTAAAGTCTTCCTGTGCAGTGTGCACGCTCCTGAGGCCACCATTTATTTGGCAGCCAATCGATTTTTGGCACAATACCGGCTCACATTTCCGGGTTATCAGCTGTGATGCCTAACAAACGCGACAGTGGTGACGCATAATAGATTAAACTTATAAGGCGAAGCAACATATTTATGGATTTTTCCACTTTATTAGACAAATTTGGACGGATGCCATTTATAGGGCGCAGTGACGTTTATGGCAAAAAATACGATACTTATTTTACAGAATTAATAATTATTTGCTTTGCAAAGACTGATGCACAGTAGGTTTCCTAAGTATGATGTTTATCAGATATGGACACCATGTGGAAAAGACAAACCATCATTCCATAGTCTTAAGGCTTGATCAAATGTGCTGCAAGAAACTGGCAATACAACCCCGTAGTCCTGATACTGCAAGAGGTGTAGGCAAGAATACAAGAAACAAAATGGTGTCTGTAATCCTTTAACATTCACAATTTTCTGCCCAAACTTCAACTAATTAAACTGTATACAAAAAAGGATGTTCTTGCTGCATCAGGACAATTCACAAGTAACAGACAGCATGCAAAGAGGGTGGCTCCTTTTGAAATTTAACCCACAAAATTATGTTTTATTCAAACAAATCTTTTGTCTTTACGGTGGGTTCATGTTTGAGGTTGTCTGACTCGGACAAGATGCATGTGAAATCCCACAAAGTTTCACATAACCCATCAGCTGCGCCGCACAGAGAGAAATCTGTTCACTCTCTGAACAGCTTTACAGAAGCCGTGAATGTCCTCGGGGTACACACACACACAGAATGTGTTGTTCCTATACATTTTCTGAACGTTTAACCTAAAACAAGACATTTTGTTTCAACAATCATGTTAATGGCTATTCTTATTAGAGTATTTTGTGAAAACAATCCAGGACTTCTAGGATTCTGATCTAAGAAAAAGGAAATGTGCATTTCCAATTGTCTCTTGAAGTGTGAGAACACTAAGAGACAGACTGGCATGCATTAATTTTAGTAATCATATACAAATAATTAAAGTCACTGCAATGTAACTCAGAAAAAGCAAAGTAATATAAGAATTATGATTAAAAAGGCTCACTTTAGAAAGTTTTTACATTTTAGGTTGATGCATATGACAAATTATTTATTATTGTGTGGAACTGAAAATGCTCTTTTATGCTTATACTGTACCACAGTGTGATTATTATTACTCTCAATAATATTAAAGAACTGACAATATGCAACATTTTACAGTTTACAGTATGTACATTACCAAAGCTGTTTCTACACCATCATATAATGTACAGAATTAAATTTCCCACACATACAATAAATGAAACCATTTCAACTCATTTTATCACTTATTTTAGTGATGAAACATGGAAAAATAACAGTTTTTTGTACAATACACAGTTAAGTCAAGCTTTTTGACACTTGTTTTTTTTTAATGGTCTCTAATAATGTTGGAATTACTTTTGAAACACAAACAAAGTTAAGGTGCTTGCATTTTAATATTGTTAGTGTTGTTTTACTTCAAAGTACTGCTAATTAAAAGAAACGTTGCTCTTTGTGGAGTTATAACATTTCTGAAGAAAAAAATGCCGAGCTACTAAGTTGTGAAACATTTACCGTAAATATAATTAACGATGGTACAGTAGTCCTTCGCTACTTCGCGGTTCAACTTTTGCAGACTCGCTATATCGCGGTTTGTCCCCCCCAAATTTTTTACATTTAAATAATAATAATAATTGTAAAGGACACATGATTATCAATGTTAATTTTACTCACGTGACTGGGACAGTACAGGATACAGTACTGTACAGTGAAAAGTTAATGAAAAAATAAAATGCGCCGCCATTTTGTAGTTTCGTCTCAATAAGCCTATACTGTATTCCCGCTCGTAATGACTACATTTCCCAGAAACCAACAGAGCCCTGCCCAGAAGCCCCATTTCCTTCTGCTGAAATACAAGATGGACAGTTCTCATCTGATAAAGTTAGGCACTTATTACAATGACTTCGGCGCCCAGCAGATGCAGAGAGGTGCACAGAACCCACAGAACCGGAGCAGGACCGGAGTAGAACTGGACCTCCATACATCCACACATCTGTGAATCTTGAGAGCTGGTATACGGCCCATGAGGACTTCCGAACAGTGATGCACCGCCGTAGGTCTAAGGCTGTTTTTGGAGTGTATTGGGACATTTTTCATCCAGACTTGGACTCAATTGACCACTTACAACCTCGCACCAGCCAATCGAAGATCTGGCCCCCATCAAAATGCACTTTGGCGCTCAAGGGCTACACTGAATCGTACTAGAACTGGAGCCCCAGACTCAGCGGTGAACCCCAAATCTCCTAGCTGGTCCACGAGTACTTCCAAGCGGGGACATGCCCCCGTAGGTCTGGCGCTCTATAGCCAGAGCCCACCGGGACATTATTCATCTCTCGGGTCAGACCGGAACCGAGCTGCTCCTGTTCTGCAGAACCTGGTAAATAAAATTTAGTAGCTACATATACAGTACTGTACATATGTTGTTAAAATTATTGGTTTAAGATTTTAAAACACTGCAAGAATGTGGGAAGGGTTCATAAAGCCTTAGGTTGGAACCTAACACTCGCAATAAATGAGGGACTACTGTACATTTATTTACCTATGCGTGGTGTTTAGTGTTCACTTTGTAACTGTGCGCTGTAGGGAAATGCTCATATTGGGCAGACAATCCACTTTAAATGACAGATCCAGACTGAACTCAAGATTCTCGTTTGGGACATTCCTAATAATCAATCATGACTACTTTTACTAATCACACTGGTCTTTGTACCACTGAAATACAATGCAGAGGGAAGAGAAAATTATTGATAATAATAATAATTTATTGATTGAGTTTGATGACAAATTGAAAAGCTCTAGAATAATCTTTATTTTGACATTTCTAGCATTATAACAATGTTGGAACCTGTGATCTAATGGTGGCTGAATGCATTTTAAGCAAGTTGAGATTTTTAAGTTAAACGATAAAAGAAAATACATCAACTGACATCAGACATAAGTATTAAACACGGCAAATTTTGAGTAAAACAGCATGATTTGTCCAACTTTCGCCCCACCTCCCAAGCTGATTTGGCTAAGGCAATTAATGATCACTAATATCTTCTCACAGCTGGTGCAAGATGCTGCCATAACATGCATGACTCATGACATGCCGGCACACAACCAACCCCCGAGAAGAGTCAACGGCCACAATTCATGCTTTGATCATTTACTGTTCATCTGGTCTGCAAAGATGCAACGGATTCAAACACACTCCGCATGTAACACACACACACACATACACACACGGACAGGGGAACCCGCTCAGATGCTGCATATGAGCGGAGCTCCAGGAAATATTTCACAGTTGGCAAACACAGAGAGGAGACAGTAAGGCGGCACCAAAGAAAAGACTTGAAGATGTGAAAGAAAAGCAAAGAGAGAAGAAGACAGAAAAGGGAAATCACAGTGGATTTAATTTTCGTTAATTATGTCATGGTTGATCTGGAAATCGTGGAGTACCAGGTGGGTGGACTTCGCTTCAGTAACTCAACACAGGTGGAGATTTTTGTCCAAATGCAGAATAGCAGATTAAACTGACTTTCAGGAATGACTGTATAATGAAAAGCAGCAAATTGTAAACCTTTATAGCATTCACACTATTGTTTCCTGTTTACATTTATTATTCCGACTTCGATCTACATCTCGCACATTTTTCGGTGTGATTCTCGTCCTGCGGTTTTTAACTTATTTCAGCAATTTGGTGCAACTTTAGCTTTTTGAAATGTTTAGCCTTTTCTGCCACTTTTTCCCCTAATTGAAAATCAATTGAGCTCATTTTACCTCCTTCACATCTTTAGATCTGTTTACAATCTTTTACTGCTCCTTTCACATTTTGTTCTGATTCGGCTTCTTTCAGCTTCCTTGTGAAAATTGTAACCTTTTTTCAGGTACTTTCAGCTGTTTTTTGCTCCCTTCAGCTTCTTTCCTCTAACTACAACATTTTTGTGCTTCTTCTAACTTCTTTCTGCTAATTTCAGCTTACTTTCAGCTTATGTCTGCAAGTTTCAGCAATTTCTGC